>VRLP01007477.1:0-21613 GCA_009660295.1 Lophius piscatorius | reverse complement strand
AAAAGATTTTGATACTAATAAAAATACCAAAAAAGAAAAATTAGATGGTTTTTACGAAGATGATATATATGAAGTAAATAAAATTCTTGCAAACAATTTTATTGAAATAAAGAACAGTAAATCTCAAGAAGTTAAAAAGGTCTTAATGAGTAGGGTAAAAATTGTTAAATAAAATTTAGTTCTTATTTAGCAAATAAAAAAATTGGTTTCACGAGGATTCGAACACGGTCGCACGCACCGCACGCTTCGCGCGCTGTGCGCGCGACATTTATTTATTAGAAAACCAATGTCTTATATTAAACACTTTACTAATTTAAAATCATATATCTGAGATGTATACTGAAATTTATGAAAATTGACAACATTATATTTAAAGAACAGTTATAAAAATAAATGTTTTTTGTCCAAATATTATAAGTAAAACATTATAGATTATACCAAAAAATAACTAAAATTGATTGCCTACAATTCTCGTCTTTAGAATAAAATATTTTTTATAAACTATTAAATGGTAGGATATTGAACAGATGACAATCATATGAACCGCATTATAAAGTTTATAAAACATGTTTTTTACAATTATTTAATACAGAGGTTGAATTAGAAACAGAAACTTTCGGTATTTTAATACGACTTGTTGATTATAATAAATAACTTATGTTGAAATGAATGTATATTATTAATGAACTCCATAAAGAATTTAAATAATATTTAATCAGAGATGAATATATGGAATTGGATCATGAATAAATTATTGAATGGATTTTAATCTCGTATAATCCCCAAGAAAAAAATATTTTTTCATATATCCTAAAATATGATGTAGAGGGGTGTTTGTCTTTGAAAAAGATGTATATAGATATGTATTATGATGTATTTTTCTGATTTAGAATTTATATAAAAATATTAAATATTTTTTCACGTAATAAATGTATAATAGCTATTTCAAATTTTCCTATTTTGAAAATGACCAAAAATATATCTTTTTACAATCCAAAATACTAAAAAGAAAAATAATAAAAATTATAATTTAAATAAGATTGACATGTTTTAATACATTTTTTTATTTTTCCATTTTTTTATAAAAATTATAATTTTTTTACTAATATGACTTTTATTTATAGAAGTTTCCTAGCCGGTTGGGGCTTGCCATGGACTATAGCCTTTGGTTCTTAAAGCATATCTAAGTTTGTACTAACCGACTTCACTACAGATATGCACTAATCTTATCTTATATTATGCTCCAGAGTGCTAGGATTTTGTGTATGGTGCACAGCGCTGGCACTCACACCTTTTTAGAAATTGCCAACTTCTTTCTTGGTATAGTATTGGGCGAGTCATAAATCAATACAGGGATTACTATTACACAGGCCAAACGCTACTTATTCTAATAGAGGGGCTTGTCATACAAGCACAGTTAATGCTGCGCTATCGAACCCCGCCCGCCCACTCAACAACCTTTCTCTTCTATCTTTTATTATTATTTTTTTGAAAATTCTCCCGAGCGCAGGGATTCGAACCTGCCAGGCCGAGATTTGATTACCACCCCACGACCACTCGGACAGCGGATTTATAAAAATTAAAAAAAAATCTTATCAAAAAAAGATCGTTTTAGAAATTATAACATAAAAAGAAAAACATTCTAAATTAAATAATAAGCATTCCAATTTAATTTAAAAGAATATAAATAGTAAAAAAAAGATAAAAACAATCAAAATATTCTATTTTGATAATAAATAAATAAACGTTAAATATTTAACCCCATGTTTTTCAATTTGCTATTTTTTAACTTTTTAATTTCAAATTATCTTGTTCATAAGAATTCATATTTTAGTAATATGAAAAATGCTGGAAATGATAAAACACAAAACATAGTATTAATGGGAGAAGATTGGAGAGGAAATATATATAATCTTTCTGGTTATAAAATAAACTTTGATGGCCCCAGGAAATCAATAAACGGGACGAACACCGATTTTTCTGTGATAGGAATACTTCTAGAAGATAATGGAAATTGTGATATTAATAGAGAGAATATATTAGAATCTATAGTTACTGGAATATTATTTGTTCATACATCAATAGATCCATTGAGTAACAGAGAAGAAGAAAAAATAATAAAAGGGGATTTGAGTAGTGATAGATATACGATTGAAGATATATTATCTAGAGAAATAGACATTATTGGTTTTTATGTAAAAGTTGATGGTCATGGATATGAAAACACTCGCTATAACGGTTATTCAAATATAAACAACCCGAATGAAAAAAACATTACATGGAAACTTATGCGAATATCAGTATATTCATCTACTCAGCATGAAAGAAGTTATAAAGATTTTCGACGACTAAAAATATATAATTTGAAATTTCAAAATGAAATTAAATGTTATAGCATATCACACCTTAATATCTTGCAAGCATGCAAAGTAGATGGTAATACACTTACCATAGAATTAATAAATGAATGCATTAAATCTAAAGAAGAACAAAAAAATGCTACAAATTGTAGACTACAGACAGCTGAAGACGACCAGGATTGTTCTAAAGACAATTCATCAATTGATACTACAAATAAGGATGAGAATCATACAATGCCAAAAGTGCAAAACGTTAATAAAACGGATATTCGATCCGATATGAATGCGCACATTAAATCGAAATTAGCCAAACTAAAAAGAAAATTTCTCAATAAAATAAAGAGAAAGATAGGGGGAAGTGAATAAATTAATTTTAAGATTCTAAAGATTGGATTTATTTTTTATTCAAAAAATATTTTCTATTTTTAAACACCATTTTATTTAATAAAACGTATTATTAAATAGTTACAGAGTACTTTTTTCATCTTTCAATTTTTTAAAATAAAATAAAAATATTTATAAAATTTAAGTATTAATGTTAAAATTGTTGTAAAATTGGTTGCTAAAGTTGTTGTTAACTATAATATAAGTATGCTAATTCTTCCTAAATCGTATAATATATTTGTACTTATTTCCTTTGATATAGATTTATATTAATTTTATTTTTTTAATGAAACTTTTATTTATACAAGTTTCCTCACCGGTGGTTGTGACTTACAGTGGCCTATGATTTTTTGTTCCTGAAGTATATTCAAACTTGTATTAACTAATTTTATTGCATATATACATTAATCCCATCTTACCTTGTGTTTTAGAGCATTAGGAGTTTGCGTATAATGCATTTCCCCCTCCTAATTTATTAAAAATTTCTAACATCTTTCTGATATCGTATTGACTGAGTCACAAGGCAATACAGGGGTCGCAATTATATCAACTAAACATTATTTTAATACAATGGCGGGCTGTTGTACAAGATATGGATAATGCTAAACTACCAAACTTTCACTCATTAAACAACTTTTCTTTTCTACCTTTTATTATTAATTCTTTGAAATTTCTTCCGTGTGAAGGATTCAAATTTGCTAGGTTTGGAATTTGGTTACCATCCCACGATTACTGGGTCAAACGGATTATTACCATAATCGATTTTCATAATAAATTAAAAGTTAAAATAATTATTTAATTATTTTCTAAAAGAATCATTTTTCTTTATATTTATAAAATCTGTTTCGACATTTATGAAAACCACAGCAATACATTATTCAGACAAACTTCTATGTTAAAAATAAATAAATATTTTTTAAAAATCCGAAATAAAAGTATGTTTTTCTAATATTTCACATATATAGTTAATTAATTATGTAAAATAAGTCGAACACAATTTGAAAAAAATATAATTTTTTTAAAAAAAAACTTTAAAGCCAACAAAATTCTTAGAAAAAAATACATAATAAATAAATATATTTTACTTTTAACATGTAAAATTAAATATTATAAAAATCTGTACTTCATAAAAATTTAATAAAGTTGATTTAAATGACTTATAATCAAACCACGTTAATCCCTACTAATGATATTTCTAAACATTATCCTTATATTTAATATTTTAACAAATTATGTTTTTGCACGGCTGAAGATGATAACAACAAACATGAAATAAGGAAAGATATGACAAGAGAAGAATTTATGGACTACATTTGGTCTTCGGAAGAGAAGTATGTCGATTTGAACACAAAGTTACGAAATATGAAGCAGTCGGAGAGATATACGGAAAGGTAAATGATAAAAAAGTTTATGAATCTCTATTGGCTTCAAAACGAAAAGAAATAGTTGATCTGAAAAAAATGATAATAAAAACTGCTGAAACCTATCCGCAATATAAAGGATGGAGCTAATCTCTATTGGTTTTGAATTTCAAATAAGCTTTAAAAAGACTTTCCTAATAAGTAATAAAGTCTATTTTAAATGAATATTTTAATATGATTTATTTTTTTGCTCTTTAGAAAAATTCGATAAATTTATTAAAAAAAATAATTAATCATCAATAATAATCTAATCTTAATCTTCGCCGAGTTTATCATTATTTTGTTCAAAAAGGCCATTTCTAAATATTAATTCATTAAATAAATTTTTAATAAACATTTATTTATTCCTATTTGGAATTTTAGAATAATATATTACCTTCAATTTCCTTATTATAGGATTCACGATCCTTGCTATCTTCAAGATATAATTGTTGCAAGATTTTAATAATAGATGTGTGGAAGACTTTTGTCTCTTGTCGGAAAACGAAGAACAATATGTTAATGTAATGAAGCTTTAAAATCATATTAAACTTCATAAAACAAGCCCAATCCTATATATTCGATATGGTATTCCGTGACATGAATTATTGTTATATTTCTATACATTTTTATCGATAATTTTTTTATTAAACAAATCTATAATTGTATAATATCAGGAACGAAATAAAAACAATTGATTATGACATAATATTATTAACATTCTCCTTTACAATCTGATCAATCGATATAACTTTATATACATATTAATTATTTATTTCTATATTTATCTTTTATGAATTAAAAACCATCGTATTTTAAAAATATTCTTACTTTTTAAAAATTGCAATTATGAAATTATTGTTCCATTTAATCATATAATAAAATATCATTTAAAAATTTATCAGATTCAAAGATTTAATTGTTAAATGGTGTGGCAAACAAAAATTACTCATGATTGTATTATAAAATAATTTTATTAATTAATAAATTGAATTAGTTTTGTCTGAATTAACCTATATAAAATATTTACAGTATATGGAAGTTTGATAATCTTATCAATATTTTGTAAGAATAATATTTTTTATATAACAATGCTATTAAGTAACTAAAAACACTAATAATTATATACAAAATAATGATTGATCTACATGTAATAATTAATTTGTAATTCATTAATATTATTTTAATAATGATGTTGAAAACTCATTAAAAACAAATATCACATATCATATTAACTTAGACCACAAATAATAAATTTAACTTTTATAATTATAATATAAGAACATATCAGTACAATTATTATACCACTTAGTAATTACAGGTAAAAAATTTTCACGTATCATATATTAATATAGGCCGTATAAAAATATAATTATAACTACAAAATAAAATATCTATAACAAAACAGTGCTTTCGGGGCCTAGCGCATCGCAACCAACTAAAATGCTTTGATTATAATTGAGGTGTTATTTAAAATAAATAAAAATTTTAATGAAAATAAATGAATGATGAAACTTGTGATAGAACATAAAGTTATTATTAATCATACAAATATAAAAAATATTTTTTTAGTATAACATTTTAAAATTGTTTTCTTGCATCTTCTACCATAAGCAACTGACACCCTATTTGATAATTATCCATTATTTTTGTTACCATTTTCGCCTTTTCCTTTGATTGAAAAGTAATAAATGCATATCCTTTATTTTTGTTTATTTCTCTATTGAATGGTAACGATGTATTTATTATTGCAACATGACATTGACTATCAACCAATCTTTCAAGCTCTCCCCTACTCATATCATTTGGTATATTACTGATTTTAAGTGTAAAATGCTCTGTTTTTGTATACTCAAATATTTTTGCTTCAAATTTATATTCTCCTATACTTGCTTCTGTTTGAGTGACAGCACTGACGGGTTTAAAAGAAATTGGAGTATTATTTTTTGTAGATATGGATCCAAGAGATACATTACCATAAGGTATTATTGATTTTCTTTGTAATATATTATCATGATTGGGTGTGAAAGGCTTTGTCTCCATAAAGGGTTATTGTGTATTTGAATATTTAAAAAAATGTTTTATATTTTTGTATGAGAAAATATTCTGATAAAATTACGCTTAATAAATAAAATAAATAATTATTAAGATAAAAGATTATTATATTATTTGGGTGAAATATTTTATTAGTATTTGAATAAAAATAAAATATATTCTGAATAAATATATATATGATACATATGATATAAAAGATGTAATTAATATGTATTATAATAAAGAATATGCATTTGATATAAACATATTATAAAATAATAAAATATGTTATTAATATATTTAAATGTATTATCTTTATGATTAATCAGCATAAAATAATTACAAGAGAATATAAATATAATTACTTTTTTAATTATAAACTATTATATAAGAATGTTTATTAGTTAAATATAATATTTTATTTATACTCTTTATTATGTGCATTCTTAATTCAAGAGGATTTTATGAAGAATATAAATAGTTAATAATATTATAAAGAATATTTTAATTTGAAATATACACCTATTATCTTTTAGAAACAATTGATCGCTAATAAAATTATAAATATAATATTTTAATTATAAAAGATTAAATATTAAACTTTTTAAGAATATATTCTTTCTGTTTGGACATTGGATCTGATATATATTCATTCCCTACAACAGTACTTTCATTCATACGTGTAGTAAGTGGGATAAAGAATAATTGCGGTTCAAATACGGATTCAAATTCCTTTTCCCATTTTCCAATATATTTTTTATCGTTGATATTTATTTCTTCTATATTTATTTCATCTATTGTTTGGAAAATATTATTTTCTTCTAATTGTTTCATTAATTCATTTTGGTATTTTTCTTCGTTGGTTCTTTTTATTCTTTTTTCTTTTAGGTATTCTACAATCTCTATGGATGCAGATATCCTATTTTCAATAATATCTTCTTCTGTAACACTGTCATGTATAAAACAACATCTACTAAAATATGGGCAGTTTCCCTGGATCCAGAATGTTTTACAAATTTCTGTTCTATATTTAGGATGTCTGGTAACACTTCTTAATTCCTGGATATTATGTGCAAATTGGCATTTTTCTCCATATCTACATGTGCCAAATTCTTCATACGATTTACACATCTCTGTTTTATATAATTCTTCTTTTTTGCGATGATTGTATTCATTTTGTTTTTTGTTATTATCAGATGATTCTGTGACTGTTTTTATTCTGGTATTTTGTGTAACATTGTGCAGATGTTTGTTTCCATATAAATTATTCGTGTAAGAAATATCTGATATACACTCTCGATCTTTCTTGTATTCATTTTCTAAAGATTCGTATTCATCCATGTAAGTTTCTTCTGTAGATCCATTATCAAAATAAAAATAATCTTCTATAGTCATTTGTTGTTTGTTTCCCGCCTTTTAATAATTAAAATGTTGCTTAGTGATAAATTATTTAATAAATTTACATCATTTTTGATAGTTCTAATTAAAAAACAGGTATTAAGATATTCTCTAAAATATTAGAATATTTTATTATATAAATGAATGTCTGTGTTATGAATAAAAGTTTGTTTTGTTGGTTTTTGTTTTAATTAAAATACATTTACAAAAAAATATGTTTTGGAATATATTTGTATACTAAATTAAAATAATTGATAGAAACCTATAAACTATTTTTGTATCTTATTATACATATTTACATATTTTTAATATTCTATTATGATTCATATTGGATTTTGAATATTTCTATAAATAGAAAGAATATAAACAGGTTGAATGAAAAACATTTGTATTTATTTAAATGAAATTGTATTTGTGAAATAAAATAAAATCCATTAAATTTGTAATTGTTTAATAGATGCTTTGTAGATAATTATGTTTGTATGGTAAAAAAGAATAATATTAAATTATATTTGTTTAATAGACATAGATTGAGTTTTAAATGGTTATATTGCTTTCCTTAAAAATTTTATAGAGTAATATACTATAAAATTATCTTAGTGATAAATTTTTTTGGTATTTTACATTTTTTTACGTAATTTTTGCGATCAGTTCTAGAATTCTGAAAACTATAAAAAGATTGAAAAATAAGAAGGTATGTTAGTTTTATATCTTCTAGCTGTTTTAACACGAGTTATAATTGTAGAAAGAAATTATGGAGAACCTTTTGATTGCACCAGATATGGTTTAAAGGGTGTTATGGCTACAAGTAAAAATAGGGACTCGCTTGTAAAGTTACTGAAAACTGCAGGTATCAGTTCTGCTGCTGTATGTGGATGGGATGGTGTTCAACAAGAATTGGTTTTAAGAGATACAGGAAATGTTGCACCATATGATCCCAATACAAATCCTACTGGATATTCATTTTGTACAACAAGTAGAACAACAAGGGATCTGCCTATGTCACCATTATTTCCAGCAAGATCAGTAATACCATCGGCAAATACATTCCCAGCGAGCTTAATAATACCATCAGCAAATACATTCCCGGCAGAACAAAATGGATCTTGTGTACCAGTTTCACCATTTGAACCTCGTAATAACTGTTTCCCACCATTTCCACCAACACCTTTCCCATGCGATCCTTGTATACCAATATGTCCTCCAGAACCATGTATACCAATCTGTCCACCAAATCCTAGATATCCTTTTTTTCCGCCATGCCCCGAGCCATCATTCCCACCACAACAACCATGTATTCCAATATGTCCTCCGGGGTCAAGATACCCACTAGAAATAAGTTCATGCTTCACCAAATGCAACCCATTTGAACTAAGCGATTGTTTCCCCGCATCAAAAACTCCTCAAAAGGAAATGCCCAATTCATTTCCTTTTTCATGTTCATGGGAAAGGTTAACTAATACATTACCAAAGTATCCATGCCACCAATACACACAAAAGTCAAAGGTTGTTGATGTTCCTCCACCAACAAAACTCAACGGTACAACAAATGGAGCAAAAAGACTTGTTTCACTTAAATGTAATGAAACATCAAGAATGTTCGTTTTGAGTAGAGACAATTGTGGACCTGATGCTTGGGGCTTCAAAATGATAACAACGACAAAACAAATTCGTACTGAAATATTCCAAACCCAAAAGATCAGACCTTCTCAACTTTCACCATCACCATTTTATCCTGTGATAATTGATAATCCTAGGTTTATCTTCTTATTCTTTGAATATCTTCAGAAATGTTGTAGAATTACAAATCCTTGTGTATATACCGATGTCAATAGTAACCTGTATGTGAGAAATAACGGAATTCTGTATTATGCCTACTTTGGTCCAGTATTTGATCCTTCAAAAATCGCGGCTTTCCCTAATGTTAGATTTGTACCTATAACAGGAAGAAGATTATGTGATTTGATTCAGTCAGGATTATTCCAGGTATTGTTTGATGGGTACAATTAGTTGTGTATATGAAAAATAAAGTTTGAATGTAAAAATTATTTTTTATTTTTGACCCCATATGTTTTTGTTACAAATCTATCTCCTTCCAATTGCATTTGTTTTTTCTATTATGTGGATTATTACCTTCGTAGAATCTTCTACAGCACAAAATTTAGAAACACTTATAGAATATTACTTTCCAAATTACCAGAAACCATATCTTTTATTATTTTTTATCGTAGCTACTCTAATATTTATTATGAACCAATTTTTTAACAAAAAAAGATATGCGAATTTTATTCTATTTCAGTTAACAACAACAATGTTCATCGGAACTTTAACCTTTGCACCATCTTTTATCCAATATTTATCAATTACATCTAATATGTCTTTGCTTATTTCTTATATGCTCTATATGCTACGATTAAAAGGAACAGCTGCATATTTCAATCTCGCAGTTATATTGAGTAATATTTTTATATTTGCTTTTGGTTTGAATAATTCATTGTATAACAAATATTTGATAATAAGAAAATTATATCTTTTATCTGGAATATGGTAATAAACTGTATTTAAAAATTATAATTTATTTTTTTAAAAACGTTATAAAATTATTTTATTTTAATAACATTTGTATTTCGAGTAGGTGAGTAATGGTGATAAGTTAATCTCAATGGTTTATGGTTAAAAGATAATTGTTTAAGACATGTTTCAATAAAATATTTTTTAATATAATTATTTTTCTAATTTGAAAATATATCGTAATATATTTTTATATTTAGTTTAAAGATTATTCATACATCATTTGAAAGTATTTTTTAAAATGTCCTATGAAATAATATTATAGTATGTACAATATTTCAAATCTAGCTATTTATAAAGATAATTGATTGCTTGAAAAAAGAGAACAACTTTCTTTGTGAGTTTATTAACAACAAATTAAATAATTTTTATATTCTTTTGTAAATTACATTCATTCTCTATGATTTGTTTTCATATTCACAAACTAAGATAAAAAAATAATAGTAAATTTCAAAAGGATAAGAAGTATATTTGTAATCCTATAAATAAAATTTAAAATCAAAACCCTGTGTTTTCTAAAACCAAAATATTTATAATAATCTAACCAATCGTTTTTTATTTTAAAAGATTTATCAAAAAATCATCATTTTCTTAAAAATAATAGGTTACCTACTCTTATAAATTTTCCTCTTTTTTTGTGATCATGAAAATTATCGTTATAAGTAATCGACTTCCTATTACTGTTAAAAGAGAAAAGAATGGTTTTAAATATATACAAAATAGTGGAGGTTTAGTCACAGGCTTGCTTTGTGTACGTGAGAATATGGAATTTACCTGGGTTGGAAATATAAGTGGAAATTTTACAGATGAAGAAAAAGAGAAGATAACATCGGATGTTTGGAAGCAATTCAAAAGTTGTCCTGTCTTTATTAACACGGAAATGAACAAAAAAGCATATTCAGGTGTATGTAATAGAAATTTGTGGCCTATTTTACATCAATTTTCAGAAGAATTGATTTTTAAACAAGATGACTGGGAAAATTATGTAGAATACAACAGAATATTTTGTAAAAAAGTAATGGAAATAGCATCTGAGAATGATGTTATATGGGTACATGATTATCATCTAATGCTTTTACCTAGAATGATAAAAGAAGGAATGGAATATAAAGCAAAAGTGGGGTTTTTCTTACATACACCATTTCCACGTTCTGAAGTATTTAAAAGGTATCCATATTACACAGAAATAGTAACAGGTCTTTTACACAGTGATCTTTTAGGATTTCATATTTTTGAATATGTTACAGGATTTATGAATACAGCAAAGGAATTTATAGAAAATAAGGAATATAAAAAAGATGTAAATATTTTAAATTCTGTTTACGATCTTTGTCGAGATCCTAATGAAAATAAATTTACTCTCTCAAAAATAGATATTGGTACCCATACAATAAAACTTTCAGCCATTTCTATTGGAATAGATCCTTCAATATTCACCAAATGTTTAAAAACAAGTGAAACAATTAAAAGAATAAAGGAATTAAAAGAGAAATACAAAGACAAAAAAATAATATTAGGTGTAGATAGAAATGAATACACTAAAGGTATACCGCATAGAATGCGTGGGTTTGAAGAGTTTTTAGAACGAAATCCAGAAATGGTAGGAAAAATAGTTTTTTTACAAATAACAGTTCCCAGTAGAATGGATATTTTAGAATATAGTAATCTAAGATTAGCACTTAATAAAAACTGTGGTGATATTAATGGAAAATTTGGAAATGTTGATGAAACTTTTTTTTATTTGCTTAATAAATCTATCCCGTTTCCAGAATTATGCGCACTTTATGCTATAAGCGATATTTGCCTTATTACACCACTAATAGATGGTATGAACCTTGTATCTTTAGAATATGTAGCATGCCAAGAAAATAACAATGGTGTATTAATATTGAGTGAACATACTGGATCTACATCAACACTCCCAGGAGCATTTATAATTAATTCTTGGGATCAATCTACTATAGCTGATGCGCTTGAACAAGCTATGGATATGGATGAAGAAGAAAAATTAAAAAGATGTAAAATTAATTATGAAAATGTTCAAAAGTTTACAGCGTTGAAATGGGCTAAAGACAACATAGAAAATTTAAATGAAATTTAAATAAAAATTAAAGTAAAATTAAATAATTCATAGAATATAAATTTTTTTTACAATTGAAATATAACTTGTTTGTTAGTAAGATTAAACCTCATTAATAGGTTTGGTAAAATACAATTTAAAAAAGTTTGCTTCTCAATTGGAAAATAAAAAAAATTAATTTACCCTTATGTTTAAAATGTTTATTTTATTTTTATCCGCATTATGCACTATAAGACAGTTTCCAGAGACTAATATTCTCTCATCTATCAGAAATTTAGGAGAAAGTACAGTAGTTTTTATCAACACTGAAGTAATGTACCGCGTTAGTCCTTATTCTGACTGGAAACCTCTTGAAGATCCTGATATAGAACTTACATTAAGAGTAAGTTATTCTCCAGATAGAGATTGGATGAAGCTTATAGACTCTGGAACATACGTGACAGAATATGCCAGACACGGTGCAAAAAATTCTTTCTTCTTCACCACAACCGTACCTTCTTATTATAAATTTGAAATTGAAATAAAAGATCAAGGACAATTGCAATATGGATTATGTACAACAATCTACGAAGGAGCTGAAAGAGATACAAGAATTGTTTCCAATGTGGATACAGTCTTAAAAGAAATAGAAATGAACATTAAGATGGCAATAGGTGCATGTAAAGAAATTTCTAATTTACAATACGCAGATGCGGTAGACGAAGAGACATATAAATCTATCTTACAATCTATTTCAAGAATAATATTTTATTCTGTTCTTTTCAAAATTATAATAGTTATTTTTACTTTCTATTATTTCAATAGAAAAATGAAAGAATTCTGTTTGGTAAAGAAAGTGGTAGGTAAATAAATTGTTATACTTAAAAATTATTATTTTTATAATATTTTTTGTCCTATAAAAAATAAAAACATTTAATTTAAAATGAAAATTGAATTGAAAAAAGTAATTGGAATATTCTATATAAAATATTTTATTTAAAATTATAATAAAATATTTTACATAGAGTCATTATATTTTTATTTTTATCTCTTTCTTAAATTTATTATTTTAAATGTTGTTTTTATTTCTTCTTTTTTTCTTATAATTTTTCTTTCCACGACTTTCTCTTTAACAAATGGTGGGAAATCCATATTCTTTTTATAAACTATCAAATATTCTACAAGCTCATTTTTGACTTTCTTATTCATATATCCTTTTATTTTATTGAACATATCGTATGTTTTCTCCTTTCCAAGTAAAGATTCAGTAAGATATATCAATGTCGTTGCTGATATTTTCTTTTCTTCAAAACTTTCAATATTTTTTAATACATCTATACTGTTAGTATATCTTTCTACTATTCTTTTCATTGTAAAAATATTTCCTTTCTCATCTTCTATATTTTGAAAATTATCAAAATTCTTTGTTTCTGTAGGCTCAGATATTATAAATTCTTTGTGGTTGCTAATCATACTAAGATCTTCGATAACTATATCTTTATTATTATTTATATATTTGTTATATTTAAAAGTATTATTCCTTTGGGTTTTTGGCTCTAAGGTTTCAGGTGGTCTATTATTATTTTGAATATCTTTATTAGATTTTAAAGATAATTTATGAATAGAATCTGTGATCTTCTTTGAAACTTTCTTTTGTATTATTTTATTCACACTTCGATCTCCTTTATGTACATTAATTCTAGATGTTATATTAATTGTTGTATTTTTACTATTAACTATTGTTTTGCTTGGATCATAATTACTTTTATAAAATTTAAATTTTTTATCTTTTTGCATAAATGGATTAAATGACCTTACTGACCCTACTCTTTTTTCTGGAATATCAACTAAATTAAGATGATTGTGTAAATTAGATAGATGCATCAACAATTCAGATTTATAAGCAAAAAATTTAGATCTTGTATTAAGACATTCAGCATAATGACAGAAATAATGTAATTCTTTATAATGATTTTCCAATTCTTTATAATTTCTAAAATAAACAAATTTCTTTCCAAGTTCATCACAAAGTATATATACTTCATGTGATTGTTGGCAATGTCTGTTAGCGGCATCATCATTATATAGATATATTTTACAAAATGGACAAAATACATGAGGTTTGGAAATATCACCAAATTTTTTATGATTGTATAAATCATTTAGTGTATATGTTGTAAATTCACAAGCAAATTCTTTTTTTCCTGCATAACATACTTCACATAATAATAAATTATGTATATTTTTGTAATGAAGATTTAAAGCTTGATAGTCATTTAGTGCTATATTACATATTTTACATATAAAGCCAAGATAATAATTTAATTTTTTAATAGCATTGGCTTCAAATGATACATTTAGATTTGTTCTAAATTTGTAACTTAATGGTTTTTTATCTGTTAAAATAGATTCAATCTCAGATTTATTTTCGGATTTAAATGTAACAGAAATATTATTAGCATTACAAAATGGACATTTTTCTTCTTTATACAAATATATTAATCTACATCCACATTCTAAACATAAAGTATGACCACAACTAAATTCTGTGATATATTCTGATTTATCAAGACAAATGATACATTCCATGGGGTAATTTAAAAATATACCATAATAATATAATAAAGAAATATATAAATTTTATCAAAAATCAAAAAATTCGTCGGCAGAAGGATTCGAACCCCCGCGGGTAAACCCACTTGATCTCTAATCAAACGCCATAACCACTCGGCCATACCGACTATACTTCATCTAATCTAGGATAATATAACATTTTATGTAAACAATTCTGTAATTAAAAAACATTTTAAGCCTAAATTAAATTCGTGTAAATTATAAATTATAACATCAACATTTAATTAAAATCAATATTAATAGACTGTTCTTTTCTTAGGTGTAACACATCATCAATTTTTGTTGCAATATAAATATGAACTTTTTTCTTTTCATCCATATCCATTACACATATCCTAACTTCTTTTGTTTTTCCTATTCTTAATTTTTTAGCAATTCTCACTGCTGCATCATAAGGATATTTTTCATTTATTATTATAGGATTGGATACTGGTTCTCCTAAATTACTTATACTGGTTTCTACATACCTTTTAGTTTTTACTGTATGGTAAGAAGACACTTTATTCATTAATCTATATTTATCCTTTAAATCAAGGGGTCTTCTTGTTTCAGCAAAATGCTTACCATATATTTCCAACATCTGTTTCCACTTGCCATAACCTAGTTCATCTATACCTTTAATCAAATAAGAAATTTCTTCTTCTGTCCAATATACAGGTTTCTTTCTAGGGGACTTTTTCTTTAAGTGTATACTTTCTATTAATTTAGTATTTGTTTTTTTATTAGTAATATCCTGTTTTTCGTTATTTAAAACTCTTAATTCACCTTTATTTTCAACCAATTCATAATTTTCACTATCTGAATCATGATATTTCATATGATCTTTAACCATGGGTGACCCTAACAAAAAATATTAAATTTAAAAAATAGTAAAATCTTTTGAAAGAACCAATGTTTCAGACGATATTATCATAAAGAATAAAAGCATTGGTTATAATGATATCACAATCATACTTTGAAAAAGATGAAAAAAATAAAGAGATAAAAGAGATATCCTAATACATAAGCATCATTTCGAATAATTAATTTTTTAGATTGAGAAATATCTTTCGTAATTGAAAGAACGTTAAAAATATAAAGTTAGATAGATTTTATCGAATTCTAAAAATAATTCTTCTTTGAGGTTTTTTAAATTGATAAATAAAATTTACATAATGATTAAGGATATATAGATACTTATAATTATAATTTCAATATTCTCTTTGATATTTTATTATAAGCTCTTATCCGATGATTAAATTAATTTTAATAAAAACATTATAAGAAATAAATATTTAATATTACAAATGTAATGAATACATGATACACTTTCTTAATTTTATAATTAAGTAAAATGAGTATATGATTTAAAATATTAAAAATAAAAATCATAAAAATTTATTATATCAAACTGGAGAATATAGAGTAACTTGGATAGAAGAATTGAATACAAAGGAAATAAAGTTTTTTATTCTCCATTAAAGGAAGATAAAATCTTTCGTCAAAGTGAGATAACATAATTTATATAAAGGTAATGAATAACATAAAATCATTATCCAGTGAGATAACATCTATCTTCGATTTATTTAATGGTACAATAAATTCTTTATAAAATAAAAAAAGAAATATTATTAATTTTTATTTTTTACCAATGGTAATAAAATCATCAATTTTTAATATCGATGTTACCAACTGTGTAGCCATCATTAATTGTTGTCTCTTAGAATCCGATGAATCAAATACATTCAATTTCTTCATATTACTTTTTTCTTTATCTCCACAACCAACACCAATAAAATTATTGTCTGTTTTAATTTGTTCTTCACATAATTCGGATAAAGTTTCTACAGGATTATATCCTGAATTTTGAGCTAGGATTAGTGGGATAATTTCTAATGCTTTTGCAAAGGCTAAAAGAAATTTCCTGTGTTCTGATTGATTTGCTATCGATCTTAGATAATTGGCAGCTGATATTTCGGAAGATCCTCCTCCATAGATTATTTTATTAGCAGATAAAATATTTCTTGCAGCAGATAATCCATCAACAACAGATCTTTTAGCTTCTTCAACAACAATATCTGTTGCCCCACGTAATATTAATGTTACTGCCTTACTTTTATCGGATTTACTCTTAAGAATAATATGTTTTTTATCATCAGTTCCTTCACTTACTTCTTCAAGAGAACAATGTCCTAGATCTTCTTCTCTTAAATCTTCAAATCTAGAAATTATTTGTGCATTGGTATGAACAGCTATTAATTCCATTTCTTGTCCTCCTACCCATCTAATTGCAGGTAAATCATTTTTCAGTAATAAATGGTTAGCTTCATCATCAAATCCCCATTGGCACACTACAACATTAGCACCACTTTGTTTAATACTTTCTATCATTTCTTGAAATTTTTCTTTTTCATATTCTGCAAGTTTTGTATATTCTTCTACATTCGTAATATTAACACTGTGATTAGTTTTCATTTTAGGAGGTTCAAAAGGACAAGTTAATAATGCAATCCTTCCATCTTCTATTTTTTTGTTCATTTGAGGATGACTAAACTCTTTATCAACCACTACCCCTTTAATTAATTTGGATTCTGATA
Organism: Lophius piscatorius; assembly: GCA_009660295.1. Lineage (NCBI taxonomy): Eukaryota > Metazoa > Chordata > Actinopteri > Lophiiformes > Lophiidae > Lophius > Lophius piscatorius. The sequence continues at coordinate 4,197 of VRLP01007477.1, read as the reverse complement.
TATCTTTACCTATCTTGGTTTCAATTTTAATCATTTCAAAATCTACATCTCTCCTTTCTAAATCACACACTTCTAAAATTGCATCGGTACACATATTTGCAAATAAATCCGATTTTTTTGATACTATTTTACTATTAAGACTAGTTTTTGCTGATTTTATCATAATATCTCTCAATTCCTCAATTTTTATTTCTTCTGAGATTTTTTCATAATAATCCAATACCATTTGCACAACAATTTCAAAACTCTCAGCAAGTTTTACTGGATGTATACCTACACCTAAAAGTTCTTTACATTCCTGTAAAAGCCCGTTAGCTATTAAAACTATGCCGGTAGTTCCATCTCCAACCTCCTCATCCTGTGATTTGCTTAGTTGTACTATTAACCTTGATATTGGATTTTCATTCATTTCCATACTATTCAAGATTGTAAAACCATCATTACTTATAACCATATCATCATCTGAGCTTATTAATATCTTATCTAAGCCATTAGGTCCAAAAGACGTAGAAAGTAAAGATGCTACCTTACTTACAGTTTCTATGTTGTTATACAAACATTCCAATCCTTTAATACGTTCAGTGGAATCTTGAGTAAGAGTAATCACTCTACCTAGTTCATCGTGTAAAACATTTTGCATTAGGGATAAAAAAAATAATAAAGTTTATGCAAATAAAAAAGACACTAACAAATAAATTTGTTAAAGATACAAATTTCTCTTTAAAAAGAAACTTATAATATAATACAATAACTTTATATTCTCCATAACATTATAACCCATGCTGACAATATCACTTTATGTCAATTACTTTTTATCAATACATCCTTTTTAGTTAATATCTGGTATTAACATCTTAACAATATATCATAACTTATTCTTATAACACATTCCTATCATTATAATTTTTTAATAAAATTACCAGTCAACTATAAAAATATATAAAAGCCATAATCGATTGCATTAAAACCATAATCCACCAGGAATATATTCATAAATATTTTCATTTCAATTTGATACACATTTACACTTTTTTAATGAAACTTTTATTTACCACATTTACATATTCTCCTTTAAGCCACTTCAATATCACATCTCCTAAAATATTAAAATAATTTTCATTTCCACCAAACATAAACTCCATTACAAAAAAATAACATTATAAAATTTTTCTCATTCTCCATTCACTCTTTTATTTCTTAAACATTAAAAATATGATCCATAACATTATTCAAATAAATATGTATTATTTTCAGACACATTTCCTCCACATAATCTTTCTATTCCATTAAATTTATTCTTAAAATATAACAAATATTTAATATAAAGAATATACGTATTATATAATAATATTTAATTACTGATATATAAAGTATAATTTTTTATTTATATAAAATATTTATATTGTATAAAATATACATCTTACCATTATACGCCTATTACCATTATAAGTTAAGTCATTATACGATAAGAAGAATAAAATCTCCTTTTTAAAAAAAGAAATATAAATCAAATATAATAAAAATTATTTAAAAAATATATTCCTTTTAATACTTATCAATATTCTATAAAATAACCCTTATGGTCAGAATAACGAGTTATAAGATAGGACAATCAATATTTTCTATACAAGAATTACATAATATTTGCAAAGCATTAACATTTCGTATTGTAAAAATAAAAAAATGTAGTGATGATATTGTATTCTGGGTATTCTATCAAACGATGCAATGGTTGATATTTCTTCTGCCTATAATTATTAATTCTTTTATTGAACAATCTTTTGATTATTGGTTATTATTTGAGATGGTTGGTTTTGTAATGATATTTTCTACTGTACCGCTTCTTTTATGTGGGTTTATAGCATTTATGACTGAAAAAAGATATACTGCATATTTGTATAGGTTATTTTGTTATTCTTCTATTTATAATATTTCTATGTTTGTTATAATGTATTTTTTAAAATATTATTATATTTCAATATCTCTTTATCTTAATTATATTTTGGCTTCTATTGTTGCATTGGTGGTTATTGTTACTTTTAGTAGAAATATATTATATACGTTAAAAAGAAGGAAGAATAGTATTACGAGATTTGTTGTGCCAATGAATATTTTACTTTTAGGGTGTCAACATGCATTGTTATTCGTTATGTTGCCGTAAATTATTAGAATTAAATATTTTTTATTTTTTAATGGTTAGTGATTTATTTGATGGTTAATAAATTACTTTACGCTATTTTTATTATTATATGATGGTTAATAAATTATTTAGTGAGATTTTTATTATTATTTGATGGTTAATAAATTATTTTGTGAGGTTTTTATTATTATTTGATGATGGTTTTCTTGAGTCGTAATATAAAAAAGTTTATATTAAAAAGTATAATTTTATGAAATATTCTATTGTAATTATGTTCAAGGAAAATAAATTTTATTTATATTCTTCACAAAAGCTTATCTGTGGATATCTTCCTATTCCTTTACAACCATCATATACAGCCTGTGCAGCCATAAGACATAATAAATCACATTCTTCAACAGTTCGTGCCTCCCCGAATATTCGTATCAATGGTTCAGTATCTGATTGTCGTATGAAAAGTCTACCTTTTTTATTTTCTAATAAATCTGATATCTTTTGGCTAACATCTTTTGGAAATATAACAATATTGTTTTCATTTATTTCTAATTTTTCTTCTGCATATACATTTATTAATCTGGTAGGATATTCTGTATATTTTTTCATAAATTCTTCTAAATCTAATTTCTGTAATATACATTCTATAATTAAAAAATTAGCAAATGCATCTCCTATAGAAGGATCGAACATTTCTGTAAGTAATAATAATATTTGTGCTTCTTTACTGGTGTTGGATTTTATTGCATCTATTGCAGCTGTACTGAAAGATACACCACCATGTCCATTGGGTTCAAAATATATTCCTATATCAAATTTACGTGATTGTTTTACAAAATTTTTTATTCCTGTATGTGCTGTAATCACTTTGAAATTTTGTTCCAGAATATTTATTGAAGCACTGTTAGAATAAAAAGATAATACACAGCCTATTTTTAAATCGATTTGTGCTTTTTCTAAAAGATCTTGTATAAAATTTGCAAAGAGTACTGTTATTCTATCACCATCTATTAAATGGAATTTATCTGTGGTATAAAAATATATTAATCTATCCATATCACCGTCGAAGCAAACACATCTTATATTTTTGTTCTCTACATTATATCCTTCAGGCTCTTTATGTTTATCTTTTACATAAGCTGCTCCACAATTTTCATTAATTGTACCGTCTCCATTAATAAATATTAAATTTTGTTTAGAAAGCTTTACAAATTCATCTAATATATATTTCGATACTCCATTAGCTGTATCTACATAAATTTCACTTTGTTTCACTCCTAATAAATCTCTAAATTCAAAGAATTTTCCTGTCAAATAATTGATATATTCTTCCCTGGGAACCTTTCTTCTTTCTTTATTGCTAACTCTTGTAAGATAATGGAGTTGTGGAGTACTAACTACACCATAATCTATAATGTCTGTATCTAGTATCATCAGAACATTTTTTATTTCTTCAACCAAATTATCACCACCTTCTCTATTATCGCTTCCTATAATAATTTTAGCTCTTGCACCACTTCCTAGATCACCCATCTTTCCATGCCTTCTATAACATTTATTCAGTAACCTTTGTAGTTCTTCATCTTTTACATTCATTACCTCGTTGCACATAGACTCCCATTGTGTATCAAACATTTCACCATTGAAATCTATTAGTTTAATCCCATTATCTGTTACTGGATTATGACTGGCAGTAATCATTATACCTATTACTTTACCACCAAGAGTAGAGCTTCGTATATATCCTATCAATGATGCTCTACATAATGCAGTATTAATTTCTATACTTTTACCTCTAAAACCACTTGCTGCATACCTACATACCATATTAGGTTGTTTAAGACTTTTAGGAACCTTTTTAAATATTTTAGATTTATCCTTCGATATTTGCATAAAGGGCGTAAACAAATTATAAAAATTTTAAATTATCTCATTAAAGATGTAAACTTTAAATAATAAATTAAATTTTAATATTAATGAAATATTGTGTGTATATTATCATTTTACATTATAACATGGTTTCTGGGTTATTTAAAAATAATAAAATATTATTTATTTTCTTC
>VRLP01007476.1:0-21621 GCA_009660295.1 Lophius piscatorius | reverse complement strand
TTTATATACGTACACACATATGTATGTGATGACTGTTTATATACACACATATGTATGTGATGACTGTTTATATACGTACACACATATGTATGTGATGACTGTTTATATACACGCATATGTATGTGATGACTGTTTATATACGTACACACATATGTATGTGATGACTGTTTACATATGTACACACATACGCATATGCATACTTTTTTTCAAAAGAATATGTTCAGAAAAAAAGAATTACATTTTATTTTTTCATCTATTTCTCCTATTATTAAGTGTAAGTGTAAAAAACATAAATTGTATAATTTTTGATTTGATTTGATTTGATTTGATTAATATCAGGATATACTTTGCTGATGAAAAATAAATTAAATATTTTATTTATATTTTATTATATATAATAATATTGGTATTATTATTAGTGACCCAGACCGAAGACAACTATCTGATGGTTTTATTTTAAAAAAAAATCAAAAATAGTAAAGATAAACAATAAACATTGATGATAAAAATCAAATAATACACTAAATAATATGCATTACAGTAATAAAGAAAAAAGAAGAGCGATGAAATGATTGTGATAAGTTTTACATGTTTTAGAAAAAAATTTGATTATATTCCTGTTATTAGTTAGTAATTACTATTTCCTTATCAGTTTTTGTTTGGGAGTCTTTTACTCGTTGTTTACAGACAAAAAAAGATTTATTCTATTCTCATGCATCATCTGTCTGCAAAAGTGTGTGTACTGAGATCCTATGACCTTTAATCATAAATATAAAAGCTGCTGGTTGTTGTTTGTAAAACATTTTAGAGCTCTGTTACATTAATCACCCTGCCATACCTCTGATACTTGAACTATTCCCTCAGATGAATTTCATTTTAGTAGTTCTTCATGAACATATCTCTTAGTTTTAATCACGCTGTCCTATAAACTATCGCCATTCTAGGCCTTGAATTGTTATTAATTGTGGAAGGTTGTGGGTTTGAACCCTGTGCTGGTGTCTGGGCTGGAACCTCCCTCTCACTCAGTTTGTTCTGGATAAATTCGGGTCACCGTGTTGGATTTCATTATTTAAAGGCAGAGAAGCTGATGTTTAAAAATATTTTCACTCAATCAACAAACAATCTGAAGGGGTTTTAAAAGGAGAAAATGATTTGTAGCATTTCTCCCGTTCTAAAAACCGTTTGGTCTGGAAAGGCACTTTCTCTGTTTGGAAAGTACCTTGAGATAACATTGTTGTGATTTGGAGCTGGATAAATAAAATTGATGTATTGATGAAGCCTCTAGTTTGTTCAGGCCCAAAAACCACAAAAAATCATTTGAAAAACTGGATCTTTTTGAGATTTCACAACTAATGAAATGATGTTCAACAAAATGAGGAGATTTTGGTTTCATAACTTACTAACTGGTAGCATGCGCAACTTTTTTAAGGTGCTTGAATTAATAAAAAATCATTTCTTCTTTTTCCACTTTCAATTGAATTTATTTGTTTCATGTATTTAATTGCAATAATACAATATTTTTCTGTGAAAGGTAAAAAAAAAGATTCTGTTGAATTTACTGAATCGTTTTGTAAGTGGTTGCATCAAATAAACTGATCAGAATCCATATATATATATATATATATATATATATATATATATATATATATATATTCTATTTTTTTAAGTTTTTTTTTAACTTGAGTTAAACTTGATTATATTGAAATAATTCTATCCTAATTTATATTTTACTTGGAAATTTACAGTTTTTTAGTATTGTTTATATAATTCCCTCGTAAACAGGTTTACAGTATATTATTAGTCCGAGCCTTTTTTTTTAACCGTAATATGTTCTACATGCTCACCGTATTGTTCACCTTAAAATTCATGGCAACCACAGCTGCTGATATTTTACCGTAAATTATTAGGAACGTTTTTACGGTGAACCCTTCATCCATCATCTGTAAACACTTATTCTGATCGGGGTCATGGGAGGCTGCAGCCTGGAGATGCAGAGGCAAACATCCATTCACGCTCACAGTGGGAGGTGAAAAGCTGAGAATTTTAATCAACAGGAAATCTGTCAATCAATCTACTAGTACGTCCATCCATCCATCCATCCATCCATCCATCCATCCATCCATCCATCCACCCATCTAATGCACTGATGTCATGATGTCGACTCAATCACAGAGGGGGCCAACGTTGCAATCTGAGTCTAAACGGGGGCCAAACAGGATGGAGATTTATTGACAAATTATTCATGCAGTTAAATTAATTTAACTTCACGTGAGACATCTTACAGAGTTCTGAATAGACCAAGATTTTAGAAATGAATAGGCAAATTAGAGTTGCATTGCGAGATAGTGTAACTTGCTGGGATTTGTAGTTTTGACGGTGTTCGTACTGAATATCGGCAACCCAGTCATTCAAGACATCAGATATTGTCTCAGGGGAGCCCAACACAGGCTGGATGTGGCCCGCAGGCCTTGGGTCTGACATGTATGACCTCATGGATGCACTCTACACATTAAAAAACACACTGGAGTCAATGTAAGCACTAACATGATGTTGGTGTCATTATATTTGATGGGAAGGCTTAAAATAGTTAAGCAAAATAATGTTTGTAAACTGAGATTGATCTGAATTGATCATTCAATCATTTTCTAAAAAGTCTTATCCTGATCAGGAGGGCTGGAGCCCATGTCCCGGCTGACAGTGACAGGAGCTGATACCCTGAATGACGGTCGACGTGCTCAGGATATGTAGACTCCACTTTCAAATGTCCTCAGGTGGATTTGAACACAGATTAAATTCGATTAATTTTGACAGTAGAACTTCTGGCAGAATAAAGTTTAACTGGTCCTGGTATTGACTCATCCCTAAACCCAATTCACATCTATTGAATTTTATATTTCTGGAGGACCCAGAGAGAACCCAACATGTTAACTCCATACAAGAAGGTCCCAGGTGGATTTGAAGGCAGAACCTTCTTGTTGTGAGGGAATCAAGTATTTATTTCCTTCATTCTTATGTTTATTTTTTGTTAATTCTTACAGCATAAAATGATGCTGATTACTACCACGCTAACTAAACTCTAACTGGTCCCAGATCAGCCCAGTCTCTGCCTTCAATAAGTACAAATCCTGATGGAATCTTGCCCAGCTGTGACTGAGCGTGTATGTTGTCATTCATGCACACAGAAAGAACATAATTATACGCGATGACATCAGAACCAAAACCTTTTTATGCTGGCTTAAAAAAATCCGACCAATAAAAGCTTCAAAGCATCTTCATCATTAACAACCTGCATAAAGAGCACCAGCACGCACGTCTGCGCGCGCGCGCGAGCACACACACACACACACACACACTCACCCACAGGCCGGCTGCAGGCTGCACCCTGTCCCCACCATAGCTCGCAGTGAAAGAAGACAAAGAGCCGGGGGGGCTTCACTGAGTTGCCCCCCCGGCTCTTTGTCGGTGCCTCGTTAGTGGCGGCTCGTTATAAAGCGCGTGACACAAAACCGCGGCGGGGAGCCCAGTTTGAGCCGAGAGTTATGTTGCTCACGTGACCACATGAGAAAAGTTTTCCTCAGAGGAGACCCTGCATATTCAGGCTGCTCCAAATAAATTCCATAAAAATAATAACAACCATAATACATTAATAATAATAATCAATACCTGGTGTTGATTTATTGTAATGATACAAACTAAAAAACTTAGAAAAAAATGATGAAAAATATTTTAAAAAATGTTTCATGTTCATTCTGATTATACAGCTAAGATTAATTCTAAATTAATTAATAATTATAACCATAAAACAAGTGTTTTGGTAATAATAATATCAACATTATTTTCTAGCTATAATATTTATCACAAGAAAGTGCTAAAAATGTAAATAAAAAATAATTTAAATTCATCATTTCATGAAACATTTAAAACAGTTAACACTTAAATCATATATTATTATGAAATAATAATAATAGTATTATTATTTCTCAAATTACATATACTAGTTAATATATTTAACAATAATAATTATGAATATTACTGTCTTTCTTTTACTACGGATAATATCATATTATTTTGTTATAATGTTAACATTATTATTATGTATCATGATAAAATAACACATGTCACAGCATACTATGTTGGGATGACTGATGGAAAAGTAACTAACTAATGAAATAACGAAATAATAGTAAGTGTAAATATAAAATTACATATAATTTAGAGATAATTGTACAAAATCGTCATTACAATATGATGGAATATAATCTTATTAAACATAACATTATGATTTTGATGCCTTTTATTTTTTTTAAATCCATCATAATAATTAATGAGATTAATATTTTCATTTTCAAATATGGTGTTTTGGATTTATTCATCAAAGAATAGACACGACACAGGAAAACAAATACACTAAAAGAGATAGAGTGGTGAAAAAAACTGATCAAAAATACAGCTTTTTTTAAAAAACCGATGACCTGAAAATGAAATTTCTTAGGTGAAGATATATATTTTTGATTTAAATAAGATATTTCATTGTAACTGAATCTTCATGGTCACCGCTACAAACTTGACTGATATTTACATTTCTTTATCTAAAAGGTCACATGACCCACCACTATCATCCTCAACATGACGGAGATGGGTCATGTGACCTCAACATAGAGAATCCAAACAAACTCAATAACAATAAAGAAACGCCTGGAAGTTTAAATCATGTTTGTATAGTTCCTGTCATCACTGGAAAAAAAAAATCCCCCGACACCTGACATTATTTCCTCAAGATGAAGAGAAAACAAATGTGTGTAATCTTATTATACCGGCTTCCTTAAAGGTTTAAGACAAAATACATTTTGAAATCCATCAAAGTTCATGCCAGCATGTGTGAGAGCTGGATAATAACGGCTAATGACATCTGGGAGTTTCACACACACACACACACACATACACACACACACTCACACACAAAGACGCGTTACATTTCCACATGTTGGATGAATTCATTGTGATCTGATTAATCATGCAGTTAATTGGTTTTGATTTAATTAACATCCAATTTAATGAGATCATCAATTAAGGTGAACTTTATCAGCATGTAAACATTATATTAAAAAAAACACACACAGACACACACACACACACACACTCACCCACAAAGCAAACTTCATTATTTGATACTAGCAATTTCTGCTTGTGTTTATTCTGCATGATCACTATTACGATAAGAATAGTAAATAGAATAAAAAAATAAAGTAATTATATCATATTTTATTCTATTCTATTATTAGCTAACACTAAATATAAATATCCTTATGGCAGGTCCGACATAATAGAGTTAAAGATGTTGAATGAAGTTCTTATTCAGAAAGTGGCTAACAAATCTGCAATGTTTGAAAAGTATATATTATAAATATATAATCATTAAGTTATGATTATTTTAGATTGGATGTCTATTATCATTATTATTTTATCATCCATCAATAATGTAAAAACTCGAATTATTTCATTATAATCATTATTCAATTTTTCTTAACGTTACTAATATTTATTTCTAAATTTTATATGTTTCTACGATTTTTGTCTTATATTTACATTTAATTATAATTATAATAATAATTTTTACTATTACTCTTATTACCATTATTTATATCATTAAATCGATTTTCATATTTTGCTGTTATTTTGTTAATGGCTGATTTTATGTAAAAAAAAAAAAATTTTCACGTGATGAAATTGAGAATCAATTTTAAGTGGTAATAAAAATAAAAATAAAACATTCTTGTCCGTCATGAAGTAAAAATAAAGTCTGGATCTACCTGTTTGAAAAAAATTTGTCTAACTAAATAAATTAAGGTGGATTTTAAGCACGCGCGTACGGAAAAACAGACACACATTTCGCCTTGTCTCCACTCTCAGCGCGAGCGTCAAAGCTCCAGCGCGCACTGCCTGTCAGTTTACACGCTACATCATCAATGAATAAAATAACAAACATAAACACAACATTAAGTGTTAATATGGAGAATGTATTATCGCAGAGAAGTTTGCCAAGTTCTCTTGATAAAAAAAGAAAGAAAAGTAACTTCTATTCCGGGTTGTAAAAAAAAAGAAAAGAATATGACAAATGAAGGTCCAGATTTATTCGCAGTATTTAAGGACATTCGTGAAGTGTTAAGAAATCCAAACTTTTGGATATTTTTTCCTATTTTTACTACACTTCTAGCACCGAAAGAAGGAGTCCTCATCGTCCCTCCTCCATTCTTTCTCACACCCTAAAACCTAGAACCTCCTCCTCTCCTCTTTTCCTGTCCACTCGCTCATATCTGCAATAAATAATGTCATTACTTTATAGAACTTCTTTCCTTTCTCAGCATCGGACAAGGAATATTTTCGTCTTTCTCATCATCTTTTTGTCTTGAAACTTTTTTAACTTCAGGCAACAACTGATGGAGAGAGGAAAGAGAGGAGAGGAGAGACAGGGGGGCGGGGGTGGGGAGAGACAGAGACAGAAAGAGAGAGAGAGAGAGAGAGAGGTAAAGAGAGAGACCGCGAGAGGGAGGCTTACCTTTCTGTGGCATTCTGTGGAGAAGTAAAGTTTTGCCTCGTTTAGTTTTTCAACAGCTCCTTTCTTCTATTCTTTCCTCCAATTAGTTTCTCCTTGACTGAGGAGACAAGTGCAGAGAGACGGAGCTGCTCCTCTGAGGAGGAGGGAGCAGAGGGAGGAGAGTGGGAGGTCCGAGAGAGAGTGAGGATGGGGAGAGAGAGTGGAGGGGAGGAGGAGGAGGGATCGAGCTATAATTGTGAGATTTCTGTGATCACTCTCCCACACTTGATCTGTCGCTCCACATCGGTTCATCTCACGCTGAAAATGTCAAATATTCCGTCTGAGATAACAGTGAAAGACCGACTACAACCAGAATACGTCAATGAAATATGAATAAAAACAAGGAGTTTTATTTTTTGTCACCTTTTAACAGAGAGGACAGTAACTGTTGAGGAATTAAAGTGCAATTTTGTCTAATTCCTGCCTTATGTGAAACTTTGGTTGATCAAAAGTCCAAGTTTCCCTGGATCTGCTTCTTCATAATAGACCACATGTTATCATTTGTGGACCGATTTAATACCTGGACTCTTTACTCTAAATTTCCACATTATTAAATTGGTTTCTTTCAGTACTAAACAATTATGTCGGTCTAACTTACTACACTTCAGGTTGGGTCAATATGTTTTATTAAGGCCGATTGAACGTATTTACTTGGATAAGGTTGCTTTTTATGTCATATGGGCTTGGTCCAACTAATTCTTACGTAGTTTAATTACTTCACTAAATGGAGTTTTTTAAGCCAAATAAATTAAGATGGCCTGACACGCTAGCTTAGTGCAAAAATAAACCAAACTAATCATGTGGAAATACTTCAAAAGAAAGAATGAAATGAATCCATAGTATATCTGTTGTGTTCAAACGATGTGAACAGTAACAGAAATTTAAGTTTCAATGCAGCATTAAGGGTGGAGACAAAAGAATACAAACACACTGAATCAAATCAGTTCTCCTTAACTTGGTTTCAATTGATAACTAGGAATTTCATGCCAGTCGAAACACATTCATTTCAAAAAAATAAAATACTGTCATGGAAAATACATGTTACATTAAAGTAAATGTAGCCAGCTGATTTTCTTTCGTTTTAGAACAAGGTGGCAGAATGTCACTTCAATATTTTAATCAGTCATGGATCCCCTTCACGTTCACAGTGTCTTAGAGATTTATAAATTTACTCTCCATGGCCTGTGTTACCTATCCGGATTTATTTTCTCTGGAATGTAGCTGCTGTCAGTTTTAGAACTCTGTTCTGTAAGTTTATTGTTTGATATTTAATCCCAACTTTACTCTCAGACTCTCATTTGTCCGAATATGGTTCCTGTTTTTGAATGAGCACACAACAGAACAAAATTAGACCTACGCTGTCGTCACAGACAGAAGGCTATATGCCCAAGAAGTCTCCAATCCCCTGCGTTGTACAAAGAATACCACTGATAGATCTCCATAAATTAAAAATGAAGTTATGTCCCAAAAGCAGTGTTTTTCATAAAACACTGGTAAAAAATATGAAAAGGAAGGGGAACTGGAAGGGTAATGATGGAAACATGTAACCATCTTACATGCTTATGGGGAAAGCATGTAAGATGGTTAAGGGTGGCTTATATAGTAAGCCTGTTTTGTCTCTTTCTGGTGGTCCAGACCCGATCTTTGAGACATTGAAGCAGCACTTTAGTGGCACAGTCTCTTCTGATTTACTCTTAGCTGACTGCTATGCCACTCTGCCTGGCTCAGTGAACCTCCTTTTGGTAAAGCAGGGACCAAAAACAGACTCCGCATTTGAGAGTTGTCTCTAACATGACGTCAAAACAACAGTAAGTGAATTCCAGAGTTCTGCAGCTTGCACCTGATTGTAAGCTCACTGTAACTCCTCAAGTCCCAATTCCAGCGCTTTCTTCAGTAATTCTCACGAATTGGCAGACCGTTTTGATGGCGTTATAACGATGTTGTAGCGTGTCCTGGAACAGCAGTACCAGCAGTCACCCCTGCTGGTACTGCACAATACGAATGTTATTGTGATTGGATGTGGTGGCTCAAGAGCGATACTAGAGGGTATTTGTAACCTACAAGGGGAGGCCTTTCGGGCCAGCATAAGTGTTTGATGGCCAGAACAATGGCTTCATTGCTGGCAGCAACCGGCTGTTGTACCTACTACATCGCTATAGGCTGGAGAGAAGATTGTTTGACTGTGACCCCATGACACCCAATGGTGACTGTGAAAAAACTGCCTTCTAACGGGAGAAACCCCGAACAGATCCAAGACTCAGGGTGGACGGCCTACTGCCATGACCGGTCGGGTTTGAAAAGAGAGAGAGAGAGAGAGAGAGAGAGAAAGCAATGATATCAGCTTATGCTAATCCACTTTCCTCTGCTTCTCCAGTGTTAGGCCGCGGCGGCGGGATCCCAGGTTGATAATAACAATAATAGTAATGAAACATTTAGCAATAGCTTAAGTGGAAATACTATACAATAATAATAATAATAATAATAATAATAGTATTAATAACAATAATAATGATAATAATAATAATAATAGTAATCATCATCATGAGCATCTTTAAATTGCATAATGCAATCACCAACCATGTGACCTTACAGGGTGAAAAAGCAAAAACGCTCCAGGGAAGAAGTCAAGTTAGTAACATGCATTAAAGTGAGAGGGATGTATAAAGAGGGACAGTGAGAGAGAAAAGCTCAGTAAATCATTGGAGATCCCCTAGCAGTCTAAACCTATAGCAGCATAGCTAAGAGCTAGCTTATGCCAGCCTTAATTGTAAGTTTTATCGTAAACTGAAGCTTTTAAGCCAGCTTTTAAATGTAGAGAGGGTCTCTGCCCCCCGAACCGAGATTGGAAGTTGGTTCCACAGGAGAGGAGCCTGATAGCTGAAAGCTCTGGCTCCCATTCTACTTCTGGAGACTCTAGGGACTACAAGTAACAATGCATCCTGGGAGCCCAGTGTTCTGGTTGGACAATATGGAACTATGAGCTCCTTCAGATACGTTGGTTCTGACCGTTAAGGGCTTTGTACGTGAGCAGAAGGATTTTGAATTCGATTCTAGATTTTACCGGGAGCCAATGAACAGAACCTAATACAGGAGAGATGTGTTCTCTTAACCTGGTTCTGGTTCTGGTTAGCACACGTGCAACAGTGTTTTGGATCAGCTGGAGGGACTTCAGAGATTTATTGGGACTACAGGGCTAGTAGGGCATTACAGTAATCCAGCCTGGAAGTAACAAATGCATTAACTAACTTTTCTGCATCTTTTTGCAACAGAATGTGCCATAATTTAGAAATATTATGCAGATGGGTATCCGAGCTCAATAACTTCAGTTTTATCTGAATTTAATAGTAAAAGTTGCAGGTCATCCAGGTCTTAATGTCTTTGAGACACGCCTCTAAGTTGGATAAGTGACTAGATTCACCTGGTTTCATTGATAAGTACAATTGTGTGTCATCAGCATAACAGTGAAAGTTTATGGAGTGTTTCCTGATAATGTTGCCTAAAGGGAGCAAATATAATGTGAATAATATTAGCCCAAGCACAGATCCCTGGGGAACTCCGTGGGTAACTTTACTATGCATGGAGGATTCATTGTTAACAAATACAAACTGAGATTTGCCACATAAATATGACCTAAACCAATTTAATGCAGTGTCTTTGATGCCAATTAGGGTTTCAAGTCTTTGTATTAGAATTTGGTGGTCAATAGTATCAAATGCAGCACTAAGATCCAACAAGACCAGAACAGAGGCCAGTCCCTCATCAGATGCCACTAAAAGGTCATTCGTAACTTTGACCAGTGCTGTTTCTGTACTATGGTGAAATCTAAAACCTGACTGGAAACCCTCAAATAAACTATTGTTAAGCAGAAAATCACACAATTGTTGGCTCACACTTTAAGATTTTAGAGAGGAAGGGAAGGTTAGATATCGGCCTGTAATTTGCTAAAACCTCAGGATCAAGTGTCGGCTTTTCATGCAGTGGTTTGATTATGGCTATTTAAAAGGACTTTGGTACGTAGCCTGAATTTAAAGACAGATTGAAGATTTCTACTAGAGAGTTGCTGACTAAGGGTAAACTTTCTTCAAGTACACTAGTTGGGATGTGGTCTAGGAGACAAATTGTTGTTTTGGATGCGAAAATAAGAGAAGATAATTGTTTTAGAACAATAGGACTGAAGCGGTCTAGATCTGCTCCAGGTCTATCTGTTGTTTCCAAGCACATAGTCCTGGGGTGTAAACTTAAGCCAATTGAATGCTGAAGGCTGTGGATCTTGTCCCTAATACTTATAATTTTGTCATTAAAGAAACTCATGAAGTCATTGCTAATAATTGTTCTAGGAATATTGGGTTCAATAGAACTCTGACAGTCAGCCTGGCTACAGAGCTGAACACAAACCTGGGGTTGTTTTTATTTTCCTCTATCAGTGCAGAGTAAAAGGCCGCTCTGGCACTGCGGATGGCTCTCCCTATATGTTTTAAGGCTATGTTGTCAGAATAATCGGGACTCAAGAAGTTTAGTGTGATGCTTTTTTCTTTCTAGTTTATGTGTTGTTTGTTTGAGGTTTGGAGTCAGGTTGTTAAACCATGGAACTGTTCTACTGTGTTTCACACTCTTCTTTTTCAGGGGGGCGATAGAGTCGAGAGTTAATGATTCCTAATTCACACCAGAGAGAAGAGAGTTGCAGTGAGTAGAAGTTGAATCCATGGATGATCTTTTTTTCTGGATCAGGGTGTGATGGTTTGTAGCTGAAGATAGGACGACTGGACTGGAGGTTTGAGTTTAACGTAACTCCCAGGTTTCTGGCAACTGGCTTGATGGTATATCAAACGAGGTGATTAGGAATGAGGCTGCAGTCATGTAAGTCCAAACGTGTTGAGTCCAACACGACGTTGACACTATGCTGATGATGTCACTCTTATCAACTTACCACGCTCCCTGTTCCTGTCAGAGTCCCCATTTGCACAACACTTTAAGCCAAACATGGAAAAATTTTTCTTTGTATTTTAAAAGTTACAATGTTGTGAAAAGGATCCTCGTACAGACACATCCACATTAATGACTGAAAGGAGGTTGTTTATATGTCGGGCTAGTAGTTTGCAGTTTAACCTTTCTATATACCACAGAAAAAAAACAACCAGGAAGTGTACATGATCTGTGCTGACGACAGTAACGGTGGAAACATTTACTCAGTAGAGTAAAAACCTTTTTGTGGGATTTACTTGGGATTTGTAGGGAATCTCATTGCTGGTCGGCTTTGGAATAACAATGTCACACTAATTTTGTTACTTCTCGATGAAATGTTTCATCTTAAGCCAATGGCGTGATTAATAGCTGGATCGCTCACATTGTGACATTAGTTTTGCACAGTATGGAATTGCTACTGTGACATCCCTGTTTTCACAAGTAAAATGTTTCCAATTTACATAGAAACAGAAATAGTTGCATTTTTAAAAAGATTGGCGACAGGGGCAACCACACTGTTCCTTAAGAAAAACACATGCCAATAGACACAACACAATGAAAATACCCTGAGGTACAACAACATAGCTGTTGTAGCTGACGGTCTTAGATTGGCGTGTACACGTTGCCATGGCGACACCTGATGTCGGTATGCGCCTGTGTGGATAAGAGTTTTCATTAACAGGTATAATACACTTTGTTTACTGCAGCATTGGGTAGCGCGTATGTTAGGGTCATTATCAAGTTTATTTGTTGTTTTCACGATGTTGATCCACGTTTTATTCTGAGTCACATGATGCACAACCCGGGAAGTTCATTAAACACACGGCGGATAAAAATACCAAGAAATGTTTTTGTATTATATCTGTTCTATTCACAAGACAAAGCATTAAAAAAGTACAGAAAAGAAACGCTTTTCACTGTCCTTTTTGAAATGATTCTGTTGTGACGTGGCTTTTGCGGCGCACTTGTGTTTTCAAAATGTTGGTGATGTTTTCTTAATTTGTTTGTTTTTTAGTCTATTTGCCTGTGTTTTTTTAAGTTTGCCCCTATCGGCCACAGTACATTTTAGCTTCCACTGCACTCCATCGTCACGTAAACAAAAGTCCGAAACATAAGAAAGGTTACCAGTTTTATTTTGAAATCTGTATAACCCTACAGCTAGGACCAGTAGAGGACTGGGCTTGGTGCTCGCTGAGGCTGCAGACTCTTCTTTGGAGCAGAGCCTCTATGCTCCACATCATTTGCATATGCTAACGGTTCGCCTGGCGCTATTTAATTTAATCCAGATCATTGCTGTTAAAAGCATTACTGTAATTGGCCGTTGTGGGTGTTCGTATTTTAGCCAGGTGATGTCAGCCACGCCGTCTTATGCGGCCTCCTGTCTCTCAGCAGAGAGTTGAGCAGCAGAGGCTAATGTATGATCAGATGCTCCTGACCTGAACATTAAACGCTTGTCCTCCGTTCTCTATTAGTCTTATTAATGTCTTTAGATTTACGTCTGTAAGAGGGTGATATCCCTCCATCCCCTCCCCCATCCCTCAATCTACCCTCATTCTCTATACGCTGCCTCCATCATTCCCCGCCTTCGTCCATTCATCTTAGCTTTGTATTCGTTCTCACACCAGGATCCGTGATGAAACACATTGTCTAGCTTTAGATTCCAGCTATAAGCCTGAAACACGGCAGTGACTGTATGTTTGGTTCTGAGAGTTTAGCTTGGAAAGTTGTTGACTTATCTTCACTTTGTTTATTGAGGGTGAATCCTATTTTTCTGTGTCATTAGAAATATTTTTGAAATAGTGTAAATGCACTCAGAGATCATTTACTCCAGTTTGAAAAAGTAGGGGACCCTCTCCTGATTCCTTCCGGACCAGGGGTGTCAAATTCAATCATAGAAGGAGCCAAATATAATGATGGAGTTCACATCAAGGGCAGAACTGGACTCAAATTACCCATATTTAATCTGAGGTATTATGACAATTTTATTCTTATTTTATATACTAATTTTAAAGAATTCTGAGCCAATGGAATAGAAAAAGACTTGAATAATAGATTAAATTCAGCATAACTAATTTTTATATTTCTCTCTCTATCAGCCTAGTTTCACACAGTAATTTCCAAAAAAAACTTTTTATTCCCAGGCATCAATAACAACCAGAAAATTATAATTTTCAAGTTACAAATTACATGTAAAATCAATCGTTTTTTAATGAACAATGTCAACAAAAAGAAACTTTAAATGACCTTTGGTAAGTGGTTGGGCTGATTTTAGCCGTTTCTTTCTTCAGTCACGATAAAAAAGGGAAAGTAGAATATTGCTTCTCGTATCTGTTCCTGCAGTCAGGAGCAGCTTCTCCTCAGTAAACATTCAGTTGCATGAATGACATGTTGAACGGCTGGAGGACTTGAAAGCACCTCAACAGTTAAGAAAACCATGCGTTCTATTTACTTATATGCGCGTGCGACTTACTAATACTTTTTTTGTTAATTTTTTTTCTCATCTATATCTCCTCCATGAATCCATCCCAAACCCTTCTAAGGATTGTATTTCATTACAGTGACGGGATAAATGCTGATATCCGACGACAGAGGAGCAGGGAGAAGAGAAGCGCTGGTGCTCTTGATTGACGTGCCAGCTATCATAGTGCATTGTGGGATTTGTAGTATCTGTGGCGTTTGTAATGTATACCAGCGCGCAAATATTAGAAAAATTTGATTTTGTCTCGCAGGACTGATTTAATTGAGTTTGACGCTAGACTAAACTGTGTCAGATCTTCAGACTAAATTTACACATAAAACAACCTGATTAAACACAGAATGTTAATTTTTATTGACAATTTAAATTAGAAGCCAGCAAGGTTACCTAATACCTAAATCAGCAATGTGAAAAAATGATTCACATCCACATCCACACACCCAAGTTTGCTTTACACAAGATGGAGCGGGATCCCTCCTGTCAATCAGTTCAACTTTGCACTCATCAGTCCAGAAAAGAGTCTCCCAAAAGCTCTGAGGGATATCGAGGTATGATGGGGGTAAATTCAGACCAGCCTTAATGTTCTTTTTGGGTCAGCAGTGTCTTTCTCCTCACCACTCTCCCATGATGCCAATTTTGTCCAGTGTCTTTGGACCAGTGGAGCCATGACTTCTAAACTTTTTAGAGGTTGGAGAGGTCATCAAAAAATAGTTTGGATGTTTCTTTGCATTATTTGTGAATCCTGAATGCACCGTGTACCTAGAGGAACTTTGGACTGAGGTCATACTGGTGAGACCTTGGATCCAACTTCCTACTTCTGAAGATGGTCTGTTGAAGAGATAATTTGATTGAAAAGGGCAGGTAGGGATCAGTTCTGGGCGGGTCTAATCCAGCTGGAGCCAGTTATTGATGTTATAATATTAATAAATTATTGTGTTTATGAATGGGATGGACTATGGAAATGAATTTCCTTTTTTGGGATTAATAAAGTACTCTGATTAAGAAAGCTATTTTGTAAGTATATCACCGAAAAGCCGGAGACATTATGGAAACTTCACCTCTTACGCCGCAGATCCTTAGTGTTAGCGTAATAACTCAAAAATTGTTTCATCGATCATTTTCAAATTTTATACCCAAATTGACCTTAGTGCGAGGAAGAGCTGGTGTAATTTGGGTAAGTTTGGCTTAATAATTCTGAAATTAGAGGGAGCTTAATCTTCAAAATTTTATGGCTATAATTTCTCAACCGATTTTGTCCAAATGTGGTGCATGTGAATGGACTCAAGCTATGTATCTTGTATACATGGTGTTTTACTTCAAAAGTTCACATTCTTTTTCACTAGTGGGGGGTTCTTCTTTCTTTTTTTCTTCAAAAAGCACTCCGAACATAACTCAAAAACTTTCATTGATCATTTTCAAACTTTAAACATTTTTTAATTAATAGTTTTAGATTTATAGATTTAGAATTTGGGACATTTTGGGGCCATAATTTCTCAACCGTTGGTCTGATTTAGGCCCATTTGATTAGTTGCCTCAATGAGATCTACCTCTTTAAAATTACTTTACTCTAGTAGTTTATATTGTAACCACTAAGGGGGGACCTTTTCTAATGAAAAATACTGTTTACTTGACAGAACTCAAAAATTATTTAATGGTTCAAACTTTATACTTTATATTTAGGGATTGTTTGTACAATGCAGGGGATTGGGGACTTTTCGTGACATGTCCTTGATGTCGGGGACGACAGCATAAGTCTAGTAAGTAATGTTAACATGATCTACCCATGATTCTCTGCTCACTGATTCAAGGCTGTACTCTAACTTTCGTTTTCCTTTTAAATCACAAACCCCGGATCAACGTTTCAGTCAGACTCTTTAGGATCTGAAACAATCGGATCACTATCATCCACTATGGGCATCACCTTCGCTCCTTCGTCTGCAGGCCCTCCGGTTGTCCCTCTCTACTGATCCATACATAATCCTAATACAATGTTCTCATAAACCTGAGCATCGTCAAATTCTGTAATCATCTAAAGTTTCCATTTTTAGAAACTGCTAATTGTTTCAGCGGGACTGTTAATTATAACAGGCAGGAGTTAATTATTGCGGTGTCTTGAGATGATGTTGTGCGATGATGAATGAAATCACGTGGCAACAGTAATCAAGTAACACAACATTCCAGCTAGAACGGGACCGAACGCAATTGAAATGTTTTTCAATTTACAGTTCGGAGAGCACTTTGTGATGTGTGAATGAATTCGACAACACTTACTGACACGATGAAAACAAATCCACCCAGAGCAAAGTCCAAACAATAAAACAGGTGATTAGGTCCCGCAAAGGTGTCTTCATCAAATATGTGTTCGTCCTCTTTGAATATATTTTATATTTTATTCATAACCCTGGTTTTGTTAGAGCATAATCAGCTTAAAATAATAATCTTTTTTCTTTTTTTTTTTAACATTAGCTGAGATTTAGCCTTTTAAATCTCCTCTGGGAGCAATTTGTCTTCCACAGAGGCCACCATGATGTGCTGCCATGTTTGTAAAGAAGCCTGAACAGAGGAACTGAGCTCCGGCTCGGGAGAGAACATTTTGTGCTGAAGTAGCAGAGAGATGATGAAGACAATGTTTCGACTCTAAAAAATAATGAAGAAGATGAATAAATTCTTGCTGGAAACTTTTTAAAACAATTATTTAGCGTAAGAAAAAAGCAACCGAGTGTGAAACTACACCGTCATGGGGAAATCATGAAGACCCGTTAACTGACACCGTGAGAGGTAATGGTAGGGTCTTCATACTCCGTCGAGGTATTCATCTCAGCCAGAGGCAGATGGCCATGCTGTGCTGCACCTTCTCCCTCATACCGATGAAATTCACCCAGCCGGGAAAGGTCCTACAAGCGCATCTTCCCACACGGTGTGGCTATTCCTCATCTGCCGAGTTGAATCAATGAACAAGGAAAACCAAAGGAGATGGATGTGACACATGGGAGAAGTGACATATGAAAGTAAAATACTACGGGCGTGAGGGTTAATCTATGTAGAAGTTTTAGTCCAGTCGTCCACACACGTTTACATTCAGTGAAGTTGGACCTGACCCTAAAATGTTCTGACAGGTTTGTAGCTGACTTGTTGGTCAGCATGTCTGCCGGATGATCCAGTTCAAACCAGTAAATCGGACTGATGTGATGAAAAGACAGAACTAAATCTGACTGGATATAAACAACAGATGTTGACAAAGTGTTCCAGTTGGGACGTTCAAGTTGAAAAAAGGTATTTAAGAGTGATGTGGCCGTAAACAGTGAGAGTGAATGAACCGAAAGTGTTAAAGTGTGATTTAAATGTAGGAAGAGACTCAACATTATGAATTTGTAGTGAGAGGCGTTCCAGAAGCAAGGGGCAGCAGGGCTAAAGGATTTACACTCCTAGGTGGTCAGTCGGACCAGAGTCGGAGTTGTTTTTGGGTCATTAAGTCATTTAGACTACACCATCACAGCAAGTGTCAGGGTTGAAAGGATCCACTGCTAAAGCCTTGGTACTAGATATCCCAGCACACCTTCAGAGGTCGGGTGGTGTCCAGGCCTTGACGGGTCAGACCTGTCTAAAAAAATATATGAATGAAACAGTAACAATTCGAAAATCTCACACTTTATAACAAGCTTATGTGAAGAGTAAGAAAAAAAGCGGGACAATATTTGGTAGGGAGCGCTACTTTCATCTACGTCTTTTCTACATCTTCTGCTTTATGTTTCCTCCACCCGCTGGTCGGAGCTTCTTTTCTCATAGATGCCATTGGCAGTCAGCGGCTGTATTTGTAGATTACAATGTTTTGACACAAGAATTGCTCTTTTTATCTTTTCTTTTTCTTTTTTTTTTTAAACCAACCGTTCAGGGGCTTGATTTGATTGTGCCAGCCACGCCCCCCCGAGCTTGACATTACTTGAATACTAGAATTTATATGATATTTCGTGACACTAATTACATCACAGGAATGACTGCATGTAAAGCAAGAGGGATGTAAGTTTGCCACTTCTTAACATTAGCGCCCGACTGTCACATGACTTGTGGAGTGAGTAGCATCGCTGTCATCAGAGAGCAGCTCAGTAGCCCTGCAATTACTGCTGCTGTCAGAGGTGTGCGTCATCTCTCTGCAAATGAAGGGGAGATTAATTCACTGGCACTCTTTGATGGACAGCAGCTGAAAGAAGACACGGCAACCGCTTGACCCCCGTCTGACAGAAACACATGTCAACACTATGCTCTCTGTCCCCGGCCCCTTCTCTTTGTCCTCTACTTCCTTCTACCCCTAATGCTCCTCCTCCTCCATCACCTCCACCACCTCTGCCCCTTCAAACTTTTCTTCCAGTACTACCGGCCTCCACCTCGACATCCGCGCTGTCCTCCAGAGTTTCTGCCTGATGGTGACAGCTAACAAGTAATTACAGGTAATCATCCAAATGGACAGTAATTACTTCAAGGAGGGAGGGGCTGCAGTTTGTCTTTACAATATTGTGAGTTCAGGCTACAACTTGACTTTGGCTTTTGTAAACCGACATACCTACACACACACACACACACACACACACACACACGAACACACACACACACACACAATTGAATACTGCTTGGCGGTGGCACTTCTGCCATTTACATTCACTAACTGAATACTGAACAAAATAATTCCATGTCTGCTGAGGGTAGGATGTATGAAGATTATGTTGGTACTTTTTTTATCAGAACTGCATTCAGCTGAAGGAGATACATCCTGCGATGATGCCAATCAACAGAAAACATCCAGCTGACCTTTCATCCATCCAACCATCCATTTCCTTGCGTTTAAACGTGGTCGGGTCATGGTATCAGCAGAAGAATTCTCAGAAGAGTATTCCAGACGTCCCTCTCCCCAGCAACACTACAGCTAATCCTGGGGGATCCCAGTGTGTTCCAAGGCCAGATGAAACATATATGGCATCCTGGACGAATGTAATCCCATGCTTGAACCGCCTCAACTACCTCCTTTCAACGTGAAAGAGCAGCAGCTCCATCCCTTCAGATGTTGGGGCTCCTCTCCTAACCTCTAAAGCTGACACCAGCCACCCTCTGAAGGGAGCTTGTTTCAGCTGCTTGTATCCCCAACCTCATTCTTTCGATCCGTACCGAGAGTGTATTACTGTGAGTGTCTTTCAGATAGAAATGCCATTAGCCATATTGACATTCAGCAACGTTTATGACTCAGAAGCATATTCAAGTAAAAGTTGATTATTGGTGTCCCATCGTTTAAAAGGTCCGCTGCTGACATCACTTATGTGAGACAAGTTGTTGCTTGGATAAAAACAGAGTGAGAGACGGGTGTTAAGATCACTCTTACCATGAAATAGAGCCACTTGAGGTCACATTGGACCATTAAAGTAAATTACTTATTGGTGTTGTTCCACCAAGAAGGGCGGTTTGGGATTTATATACCATCATTTAGAAAATTAATATTATTCATGGAAATAAATGAAATCATTATGATAGAGGGCCCTTTAAAAGCCATTTATGAAATGTAATCATCTAATCACCCATTTTAAATTCACGCTATTGTCACCATGGTTAGAATTTTCTTGTGCAGGTGCAAAGATTTACATTATATGCACCACTTATTTTTTCTATTGGGGATACTGTGTAGCTTTAAAATGAAATAAACATCTAGGATGTGACCATTTCAGCAAGAGCTAGTGATAGCTTCCTGCCAAGGTTGTCCTTCTTTAACAAAATTCTCCAATATAAATAAAGTAATAAGGATGACGAAGAAATAATTTTAATCTATTTTTGTCCACAATCTCTTTATTTTTTGCGCTAAATAACCACCAGAGTCGGGTCACAGGAAAAGAAGGTTCGGGGATTGCCTGAAGCCCATATGATTCCACATGAAGACTAAATCCTGAATAAATTAAATTCATATTGATAAATAATTATTTTACTACACATGAGATTCATGGAGCCGTATAATTCATCTCCTCCTTTCATGCTCGGTGCCGTGATGCTCTTGACACTGAGAGCCATCATTCTTCTTTAGAGCTGTGACACCTCCAGTCGGAGCGTGATGGGTGATCTCTCTCCTCGCTCTAATGACTATTATCTTTAATTCACAGAGTCTCAATTAACGGCTTACTGCAGGTCAGTGATTAACAATTAGCTGATAAAGACTCTGACAGACTAACAGGACCAGAGTAATGGGGTGGGGGGCCCACAACACAGAAAATACTCAAATGTATGTTTTTTGAAAGTGTTTACATAAAGAAAACTCACAAGCTTTTTATCACATACAAGAACTTTAAAGAAATTACTTTATATTCTAAGACTTCAGTTCCGCGCACAAGACAAGATGAATGTGCCCAAACACCCATCTTTGCTAATCACCTAAAAGAAGCAACTTCATTTAATTTTAAAAACAAAATCTCTATAGCTTGAAGACAACCTGTTATTCATCTCAGACTTTATGAATGTGGGGTTTTGTCCTCTTCAGAAGGCCGTCTGCAGTTGATAAGCAGACTAATTATGGATCATTAATACACCTGTGTCCTTTACTAAAGTAGTAATTAATGGGAAGTATTTATTTATCTAACTTTTAACCAATAAACAGCACATGAATATCCCTGCAATGTAGGAGAAATGAATTCAAAGTAGTTTTTCAATCCGCCTTAATGAAACTAGCCTGTTCTACCCAATGGTTATTTAAAGTTAAGCCACGCCTGAATCACATCCCCAAATTAAAATTAAAATTGCTCATCAATTATCATGTGTATCTGCATAACCTTTGTGTCTATGGACAGGTGAGAACTAAAATACTATTTTCAGAGTCAGTTGTCACTGGTACTATGTGTGACATAAATACCAATATTTCTGTCCTACCTGATCTTTTTTATAATTATAAAAGGCTCTAACATCATTATATTACAGTAACACTATGAAACAAAACCATCTGAAGTTGATCAGAAACTCTTTGAAAAACCACTGCATCAAATTTTACAGAAAATACCACAAAGTTCACGTTATTCCACTCAGTCTTTGTGTGTCGGACCAGGAGGTTTGATAGACAATGGGCCTAAAATATGCCAAAAATGAGATTTCGACCCCAGAGAGGGATTTTCACTGCAAAATACATCCCTTTAAGTATAAAAAGTTATTTTTTTATGATGTTAATAAAAGGGATTAAAACTTATTTTCTATGCCCCTTAATCACAGGTCTAGACTACAACTTCTTGTCGGGTCGAGGTAACATCAAGACTTTTTATCTTGTGTTTGTAGCAATGGAAGCAGGTATTCTGAGGGAAATGTCAAAATTTTTCTAAAAATCATAAGGTAAAATCCTTATTATCAAATAAACTGCAGCATAATAATAATAATAATAATACATTTAATTTATAATGCACTTTACATTTGGATCAAATCTCAAAGTGCTACAAAGCAAAAGCAGATAAAAGCATCAATAAAAAATAAAATAATAACTATATAAAAGCCTAACCAAAAAGCAGCAATGTTAATTAAGGTTATAGGTTCTGCTAAAAAGGAAAGTTTTAAGTCCTTTTTTAAATGTGTCAGTCGT
>VRLP01007475.1:0-21623 GCA_009660295.1 Lophius piscatorius | reverse complement strand
TACCGTCAGTACGTGGCCCGGCTGGAGATGAGACGCAGGTGCACATGGAACATCTTCCAGTCTATTGAATATGCAGGAGAGCAAGACCAGATCAAGGTGATGTATTAGGATTTTCTAAATATTTAAACAGAATTTATGTCAACATCAAGTGTTTTCTTTCTACAGGAACACTTTTTTTCAGTCAATCCATCAAACACTTTTGACACAAACACCGATCAACAGCCATAACATTAAAACAGAATGTTTAGGTCTGCCTTTTGCTGCTAAAAAAACCTCAGAGTGTTCTGAAACCTTTCTACCAGACCCAGCAAGAACTGTTTAATCAGTTTGGACCACAGAAGCTCTTCTGTGGGATCAGATAACAAAGGCTAGCCTTCACTCCCCTACCCAGTTCTGGAGATGCCCTGAGCCAGTTCTTTGGCCCGTGTCAAAGTAATTCAGATGCTCATGCTTTAACATTTTCATGCTTCCAACACATCAACTTTGAGGGTTCACAAAATGTTCACTTGCTGCCTAATATCCTGCCCACTGACAAGAACCATTGATTCCAGTTTAACAATGTTAATCTGACTTCATTCATTTGCTAAACATCGTCACGCTTGTCTTTTCAATGAGAGAATACTTTTATGTTGGAAGCCAGTAGAAGTATTTCAGACATAACAGAACTGCTATAGAAGAAAGGTGGAAAGTAACAAAGAGCAAATACTAATTAGGTAATTAGATCAGAAAATGATCTCTAGCTGCATCAATCAGTGTTTATCACACAAACCCACCAAACAACACGACAAACATTAAACACATAAGGAGACGGACAAGACAAGAGACATAAGATGTTTGACGTGATGTCAGGATATTCTTTAAAATTTCTTTTTTTTTCATGCTTGCATGGTCATTGATACTGAAAATATTATTATTCCTGCCTGTGAAGGGCAGGAACAGAGGTGGAAAGAAAGTTGTGGATCTCTTCAATGAATATCATATTGATGTGACGGGAGTTTCAGTTAAACACAGCCTTTAGAAATGTCCTCCAAACTCCAAAACACTTTTGCAAATTAACCATACATTCTCTCTTTTCTTCCTGCAGCTCTATAACTTATTTGGCTTCCTGATGGACCACTTCACGCCAGCCAGCAGTGAAAGTAAGAGCGACTCCTGTTTGATTCACTGACTTGACGACGGTTTCATTACATTCCTGACGACGAGCTAATCTGAGCTCTGGACTTTTTCCTGAATGCACTGAGCTGCCTCCCTTCCCTTCTCTCTGCAATTAACCTAGGAAACTTAATATCCCATATCTTTCGAGATAATGAAATCTGCCGTGACACAGAATGGGAGAGGTATTTCTGCTACAAGAGCATTGAGGTCCCTGACAGCTACAGCGGCCCCCATCTGACCTTCCCCATGACCTTCTGTGGGGTGTCAAAACTGGTGGAAGCCTTCAAGCACAAACAAGTAGGCACAGTAAGCCCATTTTAACAAAGTAGAGGAACACCTCTAACAGTTGTCTTTTCCCTCAGTCTTCATTTTGGTCAACCTTGTTTTCCCCCAGTAGCAGTTCCATGCTCGATATGTTCTGCAGCTTCTTGGAGAGACTTGGAGACTACTAAGAATTCTTCCAAATATCAATCAAGTGTCCTCCAGCCATACTAAGGAGATTACCATATGTGGTACAAAACAACACGTTTTTCCTGGACACATTTCACCACTCATTTATCATAACATTGTTTTTTTCCCCTATGGAAATTATGCATGCCCTCACACTTTCATTTGTTTTCATCCATGAAAGGAGATTTACACGGACATCTTGAAGATCTGCTGTTGATATTCTATAAGGTATTTACAACAATCAAATTTTCACCCTTTCAGATTGGGATGCTTCTTTTAATTGTTACATAACGTTTTGTACTTAACCGATTCAGAATGGTCTGCCGTCCTCTGAGAAACCTTATGTCTTCAATGGAGACTTTGTGGATCGTGGTAAACACTCCTTAGAGATCCTGCTCATCTTGTTTGGCTTCCTGTTGGTCTATCCCAATGATGTCCATCTGAACAGAGGGAACCATGAGGACCACATTGTAAACCTGAGGTAACGAGTTGAACCGCATCCTCCACTCCAAGTGTCATTATAGTCCCTCACAGTATACTCACATAATGCATCATGTAATTGTTGTTTCATTATACTCAAGCGGAGGTGGAAACTAATCTGGTTCTTCATTGTGTGTTTTCTACAGATATGGTTTCACTAAAGAAGTTTTGGGAAAGTATAGGGTAGGTTTGGTGTATTTTGTGTTAATCTCAGTTCTACATTGCTTTGTGCCAAACTTGACCTCAGTAGTGGAAAAAACGTTAATGTGTTACAGCAATATCACAATTTAAAGTCAGACTTTCGATGTCAAATATCTCACACTAGTATGATCAGAAAATGTGACACAATGACAGGGTTGGTAATGAAGTTCACAGGCATTTGTTGTCATATTTATTGAATCATGCATTGGAAATCAAATTCATGCAAACATTCCAGTCAGCCCAAAGGAAATGTTTGGACAGCAAATCTGTTTGTCTACCTGTGTTGCTGCATACCCATACACCTTTGGCCTCAATGCGCATGTACTAAAAAGGGATGGACATTTGGATCAATTAAATAGCAAGTTTTGAATCTAAAATCCTAATCTGCACAATTTATTATAATTGTTTCAAATTAATTCTAAGGACCAAAGTATCTTACTTCCCTCTGCAATGTAGTCAATTACACATTGTTACCAATTATTTGCAATTTACTGTCATTCAATCCTGCGTGTATAAAAATAACCTTCGTATTGTAAGATTTTACATAAATTTGAAGACTTACCTTGCTAGTCCTCAAATTTGCTTGGTTTGAATTGCAAGATTATCAAGAATGGAATTATCCAGCGTGAACAACAGTTTTACTCCTTTTCAGATATGATACTAGCAGCTCTGAGAGTACGAACAGCTGTGCTTTAAACTAAATTCTAATATTAGAATGCTACTTTGGTCATAATAATGATAACACAACTATGATGTATGTATATGCTAATTTCTGTACTAGCTGGATACTAGCTTTATAAATTCTAGGTTGGTTGTGAAAAAAGTTAGTTTTGCAGGTATTTCATTATGACTTGATTCAAAATTATTTTTCCAGCCTCATTCCCTGTGGTAAATGCAGAAGAAAGGTGGGTAGGGTAGCAGAATCGTTAGAATTATAACTGTCAGCCAGCATGGTACCGGCGGTATCTATGGATGGAAACAGATGATCGGCAACCCCGAAAGGGAACAGCTGAAAGATAAAGAAGATAATGAAAATTATTAATAAAAAGAAAAAATTCCATATGGCTCTAATACTCTTCTGTAAATTTGAAATGTATACAGAATATAAAATAAATTTTTATCGACTCATATTTGCATTATCAAATTCATTGTAGTAAAATTTTAGGACTCGTACTTGACTGCAACTGCTAATTACACCACATGTATCCCTGCAGTACCGAGAAGTACCCCTAGGAGCACGCACAGGAAAACACACAAGAAGAAAAGTTAAAGTTAGAAAAGTTTAGTCTGATGAGCACATTTACACACATTTCCCAGTTGACCATCCCATAAAGACATTTAAACTGAAAAAGTCAACTTGGTGGTACAAGAGTAAAAATCTGTGTATCTGTAAAGTCAGTAGGATTGACTGTGAAACACCAAAATGTACCGGCAGTTGTTGAGATATTTCATGTCATCATAGAAATTCCTCTGACTGTATCCTTATCATGGTTTGGTCTGCAGATGCATGGAAAGAAGATCCTAAAGCTTATCCAGAAGATTTTCAGCTGGCTTCCTCTCGCCACACTGATAGATCACAAGGTGTTGATTGTGCATGGGGGGATATCTGGAACAACAGACCTAGACATGATAGGCAGATTGGACAGACACAAAGTAAGAGGCTTTGGGGCTCTTGAAGGGCAGAAATATTACAGTAATTATGATATTAAGTGACCGTAATTTGCTTTTTTTAATAAAATGTGTGCAGTACGTGTCAGCCCTCAGGCCTCCTACGCGGACCCATCATGCAGACAATGGCTATAAGAGGACCAATAATGGGATCTACAAGGCCTTTGGATCAGTCCAAAGCCAGAATCGAGCATACTCTTTGACCTACAACAGCTCCATCTCGGCTCATAGGCATAATCTCCGAAGGCACACGGTCTACAACCAGCCCATTAGCAGTCAACTCCACTGGTCAGTGGAGGAGGAGCTTAAAAGGAGGCGCCGACTGGCTGGGTTTGACCAGTCCTATGGTGAACTGGCAAAGTCAGACTCTGACTCAGATCCAGAGACTGCAGAAACAACAGAGACTGATGAACATGAGTGGAAACAAGTATGTGACAAGAAGGGTCTCTGAGGCTGCTATTGTTTTGGAAGAATCTCAGCATTTATTATTTATATAATGCAAACAATTTAAATATTTCTGGACATCTGATGTTAGAGATAGTTAATAATTCCAATATTTAACCGCCATGGTTTGATATAATTGCTACCCAGATAGTGGATGTCTTGTGGAGTGACCCAATGCCCCAAAATGGCTGCATTCCCAATGACGTTCGAGGCGGAGGCTGCTACTGGGGACCAGATATCACCACAGAAGTTCTGAGAAGACATAACTTCCAGCTCCTCATCCGCTCACATGAGTGCAAACTGGAAGGCTACGAATTCTGTCACAACCGAAAGGTGAGCACAAAGTTGTAAAGGAGGCGGTAGAAAGGTAACATGTCATTGTGCGTGAACATGAAGGGGATTGATGGGAAATAACTGTGGGCAAAAGGGGAATGGTGGGTATCACAAAAAAATGTGAGAAATGTGCAAAGCGACAAACAGGAGTAGTCCTATTGTGACAGATGCTCTCATTCGAGAGCATCATTCATTAAAGTGGGCAAGCATAAAGATCTGAGGTTCTTTTATAGCATCTACGTAACTGCAGGTAGGACAGCTGGTGAACCAGTCACAGTCACAGTTTCATGGGTTTCCAAAACCTTTTTGAATTGATGCATGTGCAGAGTGAAAGCAAGCCAGTGCTGCCCAATGGCAAAAGAGTTACTGTTGCACATTGCTGAAAAGATGATGTCAGTTCTGACAGATAGCTTCAGAACACACAATGCACCACAGCAATGTTTTGGCGTGGCGGTTTTAACTTGTGTTGCGCCCTGGGCAAATCCACCCCATTAGATGACTGAAAAATGCCAATCGTAGCATCACAAATGAAGTTTGCTTAATTTGTCAAAAATGAAGCTTTATCCGCATGTTTGGGGTTCCAGAGAACAGACCTGAAGTGACGTAAACTTACCCGCGCCACCCTCCTCCTCTCCCTCCTTGAGTTTCAGATAAGCAGGCTCACATAAGTAGGAATGGATATGCACATGAATCAAAGTGAGGGAATGTCACATTGTAATCCCCGGAAGTGGGAGATGGGGATTGGAGGGGGGCACAGCAGATAAGTGCATGGATGTCATCGATCCATAATTCCTTAATTAACATGAAGGAATTATCTGGCGATCAGAATGTATTATTCCCTCACGTCATATCATGTGTATATCCATCCTTATCTATACTGCCTGCTCAAAAACTAGAAGGAGGGCGCCGACTCAGACATACTTAATGGACCCTTACGTTGTCTTTATAACTGACACAATGTGCAGCATGAGTAGTAGAAACCCGATTGGTGATGTCATCATTCAGATTTTTTAGTTGCTGTGTTCTCCCTGTGAAGTCCCCGGGCAAGATGCTGCCCCGGGGGGCTGCTCATGTCACCCATACTGAAATCTGCCAGTGAATGTGAGAAAACTTACTAATTACTGTTACTTGCACTCAGGTGCTGACTATATTTTCGGCATCCAATTACTACGAGGTGGGCAGCAACAGAGGAGCATACATAAGAATGGGCCATGATCTGGTCCCGCACATAATCCAGTATCAGGCCAGCAGGAGCAGCAGAGAGCTCACTCTGAGACAAAGGTACAATACACAGACCTGTACATGGATGTTTGTGCTCCACAAACTTTTTCTGTCGATGTCATTTTAATGTGTTCTCTTCGTCAGAGTTGGGTGGACAGAGAGATCAGCTCTGCAAGCTCTGAGGGAACAACTGTTTGTGCATAAGTCAGATCTCATGAGTGAATTCCAGAAGTTTGATCCTAACAACACAGGTACGTTGCAAAAAATTGTGTTTTACACTTAGTATTAATTAATCAAGTTAGAGCAGAGCAAGATCCTCCCCGTCTGGTGGCATCAGTGTGTAAATAATGAAACCAGATACCTAGAAAAAGCACTCAGAGCACAGACCTCCACTTACTTAGGAAATTTTCATTCAGATTTTTCCATTAATTTATGAGCTATTGTCAGCCTCTAGATCTAAAACACTTTCTCAGTATCTCCCAAATACTCTGTAGCCGGTCATTTTTTTTTGGCCTTCCACTTGTGCGTCTCTGTTCAGCACACTGACTACTTATTTTATTTTATTTTATTTTAGATGCTGCTACACACTTAACATCAGCAAAATTTGATCACCTTTAGTTTATGCCAAAAACTAAATTTGGGCCAATTTCCATGCAAATCCATCCAGTCCAAACTTGCTCAACTACAAACAGACAGTCAGACAAATGCACACATGATTATAACTCCACTGTTCATTTCTATCTACGCCTCAGGAATGATCTCTCTAATGCACTGGGCCAGTGTCATGGAGAGAATACTAAATCTGGGTCTACCCTGGAGGGTTTTGCGCCCTCAGCTTGTCAGCAGCACCCAGTATGGCATGGTGAGCTACCGTCAGTGGATAAGGGAGTTCTCCATTACCGAGCCCAAACTAGAGGTCAGCCTGAAGCAAGTGAAGGTTTTGCTATTCTTTACCCTGTTTCCCCAAACTGAACTCTCGTGTCTATCTGTCTTTCCATTTCAGATCCCGGACAACAGCCTCCTGGAGATGATGTATAAAAATCACTCCAACCTGGAAACCATCTTCCGAATCATAGACAAAGATCACTCAGGTCAGTAAGCAGTCGCCATATCTCATTCATTCAGTTATCAGTCAGTCAGATCAATGTGGACCATTTTACCTCAACATAAGGTGGGGTGCAATGGAATTTTGTACAAACTTTCATGATCCCTTGAAGTTTACTTTAGTGAAAAGGTTTGCACATCTACTCCATCGATTGATCAATGTGAACAATGTCAATATTAGACCTACTGAATTCCTGCATATTCGCATTAGCATTCAGTGCCAAGCGCCACAGTCTCTTTTGATAATACACCTAGTGATGCAACGTGGACACACAACGTGGACACACTCCACATCCCTGAGGATGTTCCCGGAGTCATCAGGTGCTCTCGGGTTTTGTCATAAGACACCTTCACCCAGGCGACCCAGTAGGGTTTGATCAGGCCTTGACTTGTGTCAAGGTAGCTTGCTCTGCCACATGGTACCCCTCTTCAACCAGAGCCATCGGGAAGACTTCTCTGCGGCTTCCAGGATGTTCCTCGTGGCTCTTCTACCACCTGCTTTGATTCCCGGGACATCAGGACCATGTGAGGCATGAGTATGGTGGATGCTATAAGGGCTGGGTACCTCAACTGTTGACAAAGAGCTGCCAGTCCCTCGCTCAAGAGCTCTGTCCAGCAGATCTTGTGAACTACTGTCCGCTAGCAGAGTATGAGTTCTATGAACACAAAAGAATACAGATGCTGCTGCTACTCAACATTTAAAAAAAACAAAAAACATACTAAACTAATTTTAGGGTTTTCAGAACTTATACGATTAATTCATTTGAGTATTCAGATTTGAATTCTCAAAACCAGTTACATAATCTCAAAACAAATTTATATTAACGGAAAAATTTGTCTTCCAAAGTTTTCACTACTCATTCCAATAAATGAAATGGGGATTATGGTTTACAGTGCTCATTATCTTTTTTTCCTTCTAGGTTTAATCTCTTTTGAGGAGTTTCGTCAGACCTTGAAACTCCTGAGCTCTCACCTTCAGACTGAGATCAGTGACGAGGCCATAGAAGATTTGGCCCATAGTATTGACTTCAACAAGGATGGGAACATTGACATCAATGAGTTCATGGAGGCTTTCCGGCTGGTGGACCGCTCTGGACACTCCTGAGAGTTTGGATCAAAAGCTGCTGGTGAACATCTGCATATAGAACACCAAAATGGATCTTTTCTAGAGGTGCATCGGTGGAAATTTTCTTGGCCGATCACCAAATTTTATTAAGTCTGACCGGTTGACACCGATTTCGGCCAATCCCATTTTTTTTTTGATCCATAATGAGAATTGTATTTTAAAAGCATTTATTTTGAAGGACTACAGTGGAAATAAAGCTGTCGGCATTGTGTATATATTTTGAACTGTTGTAATTAATGTGTGCTCAGTCCTCCCTACAGTGCGTTTCTTAAACCAATCTTTGTTAAACCTGTCCATTCCACCATATGTTATAAGTTGGCTTTGTTCAGGGACTTCAGGGCTTGTGGCCGGCTCTGTGCTGTCGCTAGTTTTAGCTGCCCTGCCAAAGTTAGCTTCTTGAAACTTGATATGTACCTCAGGGTGTCTGATTAATTTTGTTGTGCTGAACGTTTTCGTTGTCATTCCAGATCTAATTGACTTTTGGTTTTCGTTTGTTACAGTATTACGACAGAAGTGCTACATATTATTCCGTGAAACTTGAGCCAGAAACCACTAACTTTCGCTGTGGATGTTGGAAAAGGACACATCTAAGATTTCTTTTCTCAATTAAATGTCGTTTTTTTTGCCAGTTTTTCTATTTTCTTTTTATCGCTCAGGGAATCATTCCCTGGGGATTTTGATGAATAAATCGGTCATATTAAAATGACTGGCTATTAGAAATCCACTTGTTTTATAGGGTTGAGTTTGATTTCAGGTAGGGCTTGATTGTTTTGTCATGCACGCTACTCAGTTCCATTTAAGTTATAATTTTTGAGTTTGTTCAGCAATTTTGTGTATTTTAATCAATATTAATAATCATCTTTTTAATTATGCATAAAAAGCATTTAACAGATTTGGTTTCATCTTGTTCTTGATAATTTCTTGTTCTAACAAAAGATTTTTACAATACATCCCCATAGGTCTTGTTAAAACGACAAACAAATACAGTTATGGAATAAAGTATACACACAATCGTATAGACTATGTATGTCAAGGTAGTCTTGAGTTCCTATGTTTTTTTTTCTTTTCTGATGGGTTGAGTGGAACACAAAAAAAGAGCATAAAGTTTTTAAGATAATTTAGTCTTCCAAAAATGTGACCAAACCTGCACAGCAAAAGACATACACATGACGATTCTTTGGTTAAACGTCCGTTGGCCATTATCAACTGAATTAGGCGATTTGCATGGCCACCCATGAGATTATGGTTTAACCTTTAAACCACTCCTCTTGACAGAATCGTTGCAGTTCAACTAAATTGGTTGGTTTCCTGCCACAGACTTGTTTCCTTAGCGCAGGTGCTTGACAGGGTTTTAGGCTGGACATTGGGAACACCATTCCAAAAGCTTTATTCCTTTACCACGTTAGATATATGTTCATCCTCCTGTTGCATCTGCAACCAGGAGCCAATCTTCTGGCTGATGATTTCAGGTTGTGGTCAAGAATTTAGTGTTAATCATCTTGACAGCAATACCCCCCAACAGCATGATACTACCACCACCGTGCTCGACAGTAGGTACGGTGTTGTTGGAGTTAAAGGTCTCCCCTCTAAACATAGTGCTGGTAATTGTGAACACTGAGTTTCCGCTCTATCTGACCACAGCACTTTAATCCAGAGGGTTTTTTTCTAAGTAACATAATTTCTAAGTGGCTTTACTAAGTAACTTAAGTAATTTTTCAGGCATTTAGGTGCCGTGTCTGGAGGTGGGGCTTTTTTCCAGTGCAGCTTCTCAGCCCATGATAATGCAAAACAGGCTCAACTATAACACTGGTTTTCCAAGATCTTCCGATTCACTGCGGACTTGATATGATTTTTATCGGCTCTCGACCACTCTGACTAGTTTTCCCTCACCACCAAGCATTTTTTCTTTCAGATCGGGCCAGTGACAACTCTGCCATACACTTTATACTTACGTTTTTTTAATTTTTTTTATCTGCCTGATTTCTCACAGTAATTGAGTCACTAATTCCACTTTCTATCTGTGCTCTTAATTATAATTCAAACCCTTTGGTTGAAAGTGATTCTACTGAGTGAGGAGATATATAATCTACTATGGCAGCTGCTTTATCAGTTCAACTGCCGATCAGTCTTTTCACCCTTGAGGGGTTGTGAATCCAGGACATGAATCCTATCAACTCAAGGCCTACTCTGATGAGATGTGGGGGGAAAGGGCTTGTCTGAAATATAGGACATGAGAGGACTTGTATTAAAAACTGAAACAATTCAACTTTATGTAAACTCTTCAGATCAAAAACAGCAATGATGGTTCTTAAAGTAACAGAGCTAATGTTTGAGAAAAGGTCAGGATTCCCTTAAAATATTTAAAGAACAAAATGAATGGAGACATTTGTTATTTAAAAGATTTTAATAAGATTGAAACAACAGCATAAAAAGAAGTACAAATGTATATTTACAGTTTTCATAATCGCAGCACACTCAATTTCACAACTTGTTTACATGTCGCTTCAATTCATTGCCTCATCCATAATCTGATTTAACGTAACGGAAGCCAGATATTTTTAGACAATGTTGAGTCTTTCGATTAAGCTATCATGTCAGTCTAGACGGGCACAGATTAACCCTGCAGGTCTTTGTACATAGAGACAGAGCCCTAGGGCTGGGTGTTTCTGGATGTCATTAGGACATTGACGAGTGGAGGAAGCTCATTGGAGTGATGTTTTTTTTTCAGTCATATCTGTGAACTCACAACAAATACAATGCAGTCTTTTGTCTACGTCTGTAATGTTTGATGTAATCATGGGAAGAATCATATTTATTGGAACAGAAGAGAAGGGGGTATATATCCCCTGGTTTGTGCCACTCTTACAGCAATTTATACAATCACCTTAAACGTCAACACAAAGTATGAGCCCTCCTATTGTCACAGAAGGAAAAAGAGCTGTGTGAAAATCCAAGAACAGTTTACTACTATCCGCAGTTTATTTGAAACTACACTACATGGGCTACATTAATATATAAGTCTAGTCACGTTGATCCACCATCTGACTTGAGGTTTGGGAATTCATAGCCCTAACCAGGACTTAATCGCACGCCAGTCATGTGTGTTGTATAAATATACTGAGATGTCCATGTTGATGAACGTGCAGACAAATGTGTCATTCAGAGAATTCCTTCATGTCCTACAAATCTAGGAGAACTTCTTAAAAGTCTGTGGGAGTTTGTTTGCGTTAGTGTAAGTAAGCGTATTGATTTATACATGGCTCTCTTCAATTTTTCATGTGGCAGTAGGGAGTGTGGCTCCATAACAAAGTGCCATATGACACAACTGAATGAAGCTTCGTGGGCTAATTGTATAGCACTTTCTAACTTTTCACATTTTATTATTTATATTTTTTTATTTGTTTTATTTTGCACTATTTATTTGGTTTGTTTAGTAGAGATTTTAATCAAGACAATCGGGTGTAACAAAATGTTAAAGAGGAGACTATCAGAAACAATTGTGATCTCAATTCTCAGAAGAAAAAAAAAAAAAAAACCCCAATCATGATTCACATTTATCCAGAATCGCCCGGGCTCACTGAATACTGATGAACCAACCAGAGTGGTAATAAGGAATAAATGTTAATTGAATTTAAATTAAGATCCTCTCTCTGATCAATCCTGAAGACAAAAGTTTGCTTTAAGATTGAGCCAATAATATGACCAGTAGGATGTATTGACTCATCTGAGTGACAGCCATACCGGTTTTAAAAGACTGACTTTGAGGATCGCAGCATGTATCTGTTGTGCTGGTGGGATTGACTCAGCTGAGGATGCCTCCTCTAATGTGTCCGTTGTCACTCAGACCGTGTTCTATGAGTTTGATGTCTTCCAAATCTTCTTTGATGACACTGATCAAATGACTTAGTCCGTCCTGCTGCTGTTTTAGGTGCTGAAAGTCAGATTAATGTTTCAGTTCATGCAAAAAAATCATGACATGTTCTAAAAGACAATATGTTCTAGAGAACAGCAGATGTACATTAATAGGTCTGAATCTACAAATACAGGGTGCAGAAGTTACAGTAAAATCCTCTGTATTAATGTGGTGCCTCACTTGTTTGATTTCTCGGAGGAGGTCGGCATCAACATTGTAACGCTCTTCTGATCTCACGGCTCCAAAGTGATTCTGCATCCGGATTTGGGACATAAGTTCATTCAAGCGACCCTGGAAGTAAAGACAGCAGAAATGGCTGTTCAAAAAAAATAAAGCTTATGTTTGCTTGCACGAATACAAATCTTGTTGAGTTGTTGTTCTATAAATGAGCCACAGTTTAATCTAGCCTTTGGGTTATGTGATGTAAATCGCTGACAGAGGCGTCCCGTGATTTCACTGACCTACAGATGGTGGAAAAGGAAGGCTACACTATTATGGCAAAAATGGTCATTATTCTGATCAATATTGAGATTCTGATTATTTTTGCCTATATTGATTTATTACTTTTTAAATGGAGCTTAGAAAAGGCCCTTTATACACATGGAGAGGATCTGAACCCACGTTCCACAGTATCCACCATGTACCATGTTTCTACACTGGCATAAAACGGACAAATCAAAAGGTACGCAATACACATACCACAACGCAGAACAAATAACATTTATTATCTTACATTAAAGCGCTGACCATAGTTTTAAAGGGTAAATAACTAAATACGATCTAAAGGATCATCTTTACTAGACAAGCAACTTGATGCGTTGATAGACGATGATATCTCTGACACTCAAAGGCCACCGTAGATTCTTAGAAAGGGAAGCGTGAGCTTGGGTGCAATATAGACTGCAATCTGGAACTTCACTGGTCGATGCCACTAGATTTTACACTCTGCACATTTGATGAAATGTAAAGCTCATGTACAACTCACTGCTCTGCTTGACCATAGGTCAGAGGTCATAGTACTCAACAGCTGTGAGATCTTCTGTATTTTCTCAAGTTTTATTGTATCGTTTAACTATCTTGTTTCTGATTGAGATTAAAATCTCTCTTCCAAGAGGGACCTAACCAAGACAGTGGCAAGGAAATCGTTCCAACAATAAACAGATATGGTTCAAAAATGATTAATCTCTAATATGTTACAAATGGAAGTATACAGATAATCAGATTAAATCAAATCAACAAGTTCTGACAGTTTTAGTTCCCTTGAGTAACTTATTCCAGGAAGAAGGAGCATCTTATCTAAAAGCTTTTTTTCCTGGTAAAAGGTTGCAGCCCCCCTAACAAATGTTAACCAATGCTGGAATCTGCAGACAAACAGAGATGGAAACTTGGGAACAGTAGACCGATTGCAGTTGTATATGCAATACCCACACACTGTCATAAATCGTAGACCGAGCGCATATTTGTAGCCGAGAGGAGCGTTGAGACCCTGTTGGGACGCACTGCTGGTGGACACACACACATTGTTTTGAATAGCAGCAATCGTAGGGCCGATTGGGAGCACTCATCGGGAGTTGCTCCCGGCGGAATCAAGCCTTTTATTTGCAGAGCACAGTAAATTGTGCACTTCTTGTTAATTTATTTGTTGGCAGCCAAAATCTGGATTAACATTTGGTTAATTGTAGAGCACTGTGGTGACATGGCCAGCTATTCAGTAATGTACAGGAGAGAAAAAATACCAACAAGAATTTTACAAATACTGTATCTCTATTTTCATTCCAATAATAACTTGGTAATTACAACCTATATGGACACCTCCAAACGCATACCTGCCATGGATACGATTCTAAACGTGGCGAAGCAGTTTGACTTGTAGGTTAAAAAGTGTGCTTAATGAAGGAAAAAATAAGCAGTATAAGTTAGCCCTAGTTAGAGCTTAGACAAACTGTACTTACCTTGAACTGCGTGGGGGCATTGAGTTCAGACTGAATAGTGTCCAGCTGCACTTTGAGATGCTCCTCATCCACTTGGATAGCGTAACCACTTTTTCTTTGAATCTCCTGTTTAATCAGCACCTGTCAAGAAAATTAGAATGGATAAGGAGAAGCAAGAAATAAGATAAATCCTGGAACCGAGATGTTAAAACAAAACACTGGCACGGTATTTGTACACACTCCTAAGAAATGAACAGGTGGTATTTCAAACAGGTCGTTTCACTCTTCTAGAAACTTACATTTCGTGCTGAAAAAAGTGGAATTGGAAAGGTACCTGCAGCACCCTGTGAGAGAGATCCATCAGTTTTCTCTTATATTGAGCAATCTTGGCCACTGTGGTTTCCTGGTTCTTCTGCAATTCACTGATGTCATTGGAGATCATCTGTAAGTTCACATGAGAGTGTGAAATTGAAATTTTTTAGAATGTTCAGCGTTTCTGCATTGACTTGTTTTTTCCCCCCAGACACATCAGTCTCAAGACAATCCCTGTCCTGAAACCTAACCTTAGAAATCCTTTTACAGGGTCTTTTGGTGTAGGGCTGCACGAGGATGGCAAAAATAATAGTCCTGCTTGTTTGGATCAACATCGAGGTAATGTATGATGATTTTTCGCACATTTAATAATCTTTCAGGTTCATGTAGGGCTCCATTGTTCTGCTTGATCATACCTTGGAGCAACTTGGCTTGTGCGTTCCCTCTACATTCAAGGTCACCGTTTTACAAACAGCGCATGCGGTGTCGGGCGTAAGAGTATCATATACCTGTTGTGTTGACTGTTTTCAGGGAGCCTCAATAGTCTCAGCATTTATTGGACTCATACCTTTGGCTGAGGTGACTGCATTGGTGATTTCAGTGTCTCTTGTAAGGTGGATTGATATGGTGACTTGTTAAACGGGGCTGCCGATAGGGATGTCTTACCTGATGGTGCAGAATTTTCCATCTGCAAAGGTTTTCTTTTCCCTTCATGCATTCATCAAAGCGCAGTTTTTGGCGTGTTTTCAAGTTGTATTGTTTGTAGTGAAGACATGACTCAAACATTCTTTGCATATGATTTGCTCTCGGTGCTCATGCTTATGCTAAATAAGACTTATGACCATAAAAAGGAGGAGGCTCATTGAGGGACAAGTAAATATGGTCAACACGCACTTCACTTTATATGTTATGTTCATGGGTAGCGGCTTTTGAAATAATTTCATTGATTAGAATTACCAGTAGACCTGTAAGAGTCATGAACAAAAGAGAGCTAATGCTAGAATCATAAATTATTTCATTATGTAACTAACTGTGAAATCATTAAATATGTAATCTTTTTGCAGAAACCAATTCTGGTCTTTTATGGGTATAAAAGGTCATCAATGACTTCTTTCTCCGAGCCTCTTTGCAACACAATATATTAAAGATATCATTTAACATTAACGAGACTTGCACAGGCATTGCCATGCAGAAAACAGCTGTGAATGGTCAGCTGGTGGTTTAAGGAGGGCTTGATATGATTTGCAGAGGAGCTACATGTTTATTCAA
Organism: Lophius piscatorius; assembly: GCA_009660295.1. Classification (NCBI taxonomy): domain Eukaryota; kingdom Metazoa; phylum Chordata; class Actinopteri; order Lophiiformes; family Lophiidae; genus Lophius; species Lophius piscatorius. The sequence continues at coordinate 6,016 of VRLP01007475.1, read as the reverse complement.
TTGTGGGAAGCCATAACCGTGATGGTGAACAATTTTTGATTCATTGTGCTAACCTATTCTGGAGTATTCTGCTCATCAACATACTGCAGGACATGCTGGTAAATGAAGTTGTTGGTAAATCAGCCGACAACTTTTGGCATTAGTCCAATTTAAAAACAAAACAAAAACCTTATAGTAGAGCTTGCAACTGTAAAGAAGATTTGTTTGTTCAGTTACTGTAAGCTCAACCGAAATGATTCAAACACTGCCAGTTGCAGCTGTATGTATTGTTATAGCCGTTACAACTATAAACAACCTGTTTGCAGGAAGCATAAATTCAACATCTGTGTAGACTGTCCTTGACATCCCATAATCTGTTTCAAAATTATTTGCTGATCAGAAAGCACGGTGCGCTGTCTTTTGAATCTTTCTTACATTTACCAAACTTACATCAACTCTGGTCTGGTGCTGTTTGGTCATCTGTTCCTGCATCTGTAATCTGCGAAGCAGCTCCTTAAAACCCACCATGGGCACTGGGAGTAATCTGCAGAAAAAAGATTTCAAACAATTTTCAATTGTGGCATGCCTACTAGGCAGTAACTAGTGGAGCCTGAGGATCTCTGTAACCGTTCTCCCACATCCCACTCTATTCATACATCAACCTTAATGCAAAGTTCTGGACAGAGTTTTATAACCCACTTACTTCTCTGGGTCTGGGTTGTCCACTTTTGCCTGCTCCCAAATGATGGGGTCCACTCCTATTAAGAAATTGGCAAGACCCTCAGTTAAAATTCAAGATAATTACATCACAACCAACAATTTGTAGTATTTAACAAGGGAAGGACAAAAACATGCATGCACATATTCACCTGCATGCGCATTTTGCAGTAGCTGTTTGACCTGAGCTGGAGAAAGCTCTGTGCGTTTCACGGACAGGGTCACTCCAATCTGTGCGAGCTGGGCTTTGATGTTGGGCTGCTCCAGAAAACTGAAGAGTGTGGTGGCGGGTATGCGTTTGGATGTGCCATTAGCAGAACGCTCCACCAGATAAATAATGACCTCTGTCCTGAGAGACAGAGGGCGAATGAATAAGACCGCATATTTCTTTAGGCAATTATATATATTTTTTTATTTGTCAATAATAATCACTTATAATAATTAGCAAATTTTATATTATTATAATTGTTAAAATTTAAAATTCTCTTTTGTGTGGCATTAGGAAACCAGTAACAGCAGTACTGTATAGAAACTTACTGATCATTGGGCACGGCTTTGACACCATCTACATTAACAGCCAGCGTCTGTTGGCTTCCTAGGATCTTGTGTAGGGACTCCACCAGATGCTGCTGCTGAGCTCGCACGTCAGTCTCCTTCTTATTAAGAACCAAGATCACTAATCCATCCTCATCCTTACTAACAGGCACGGAGCTGTAGCCCACTGCCTGAGAACACAGAAACCCACCATTTGACATTCAAACCTCCATGAACCCAACAACACTTCCAACCATTCGACTCAGCTCCTGAGCATTACCTTGAACCTGCAGAATGGGTTCTCCTGGGTAAACTCAACAGGTGGGTTAATGTTGCTGTAATAGCCCTTCCCAGTTCCCCAGTATGCCTGCAGTTGGTTCCACTTGGCCAAGATGGAGTCACGTTCATCACCTAACAAGGTGGGTGCTGACAGAGCAGTGACCTGTTGATAAAGCTGGGTGGGCTGAGCCTGGCCTGGTAGTTGTGCCTGCTGACCAAACAAACCTCCTATTGTAGAAGAAGAAGTGAAATCACAGACCAGATTATTTTACCCGTTACAATTTCTGATATTGTTTATATCTATATTCTTGGGAGATAACGTGATTTGAAGGCCAATATAAGTAAAATATAAGTTTTATGAGCCATTATTATATAACCTTTTCTTTCCTCACTAAGTGGCTCACTGATCGATGACTCTAAATCTGAAAGCCGTTGATTTGTTTGTTTCTCTCAACAGTGCTAAGTGGTGCTTAACACCACTGATTGAATTCTTTGTACAAGCCTCCTGTTAATATGCACACATTTACAAAATACAAAACTTCAACTGGACATTAGCTTATTTTTGAAAACACACAAGTGTTTGAAGTACATTGATTATAGTATGATGTCTTTGTTTCAAACATAGTACAGAACCTCAATAAGGGAATGCCTTTATTCGGGTCTTCAATCATTTTAAGACCCCTTTGTTTTGGCTATACATTTTTCATATTCACATGGAAAAATTAAAAGGCCTTTTCAGACACCTGGGTATTCACCTTGCTGTTGCTGAGTTGGCTGGATATTAAAGCCTCCGAACCCACCCAGGCCGGCCGCTCCTAATCCTGCTCCAAATCCTGTTGCCCCAGTGGTCGCTCCTGTGCCAAGCCCACTTGAGAACGCAAACCCTTTGTTCTGTGTGTTACCAAACAGGCCTCCTGAAAATACGATTGTGCAAACACTGTGACAAAATATCAACTGCATTAATGCTATGCCGGCTAACACTTCATTGTTTGGAATGCAGTGATCCAACTTCACAGAGGGAGCAAAAAAGATAGAAAAGAAGTTATGCACTGTTGCAGTAAATAGTGGGCAAGAAATCTTAGGGTAGCGTTGTTGCTATTTCAATAAAACAATTGCGAGTGCAGCAGTAAGCTTCAGCACAATATCAGGAGTAAGTTCACTCGCTGAAATCAACTCAATGGGCAATGGAGAGCTGCTGGCTCTGAAGTGATGATCCCCAGAAAGAGGGATGGTGCGCTCAGAGTATGATCCTCCATTTGTCAAAACACAGTAACAACTTAAAACAAAAAACTCTCTCCAGACATCTGTACTAACATAGCAGCCTCTATAAGACCCCTTCAATAGACATAAAAAGGGCTTCTTCTAAACAAGCATTAAAAAATTTAATAATAAATTACACAAAAAAAAACTGTCATGAATTACAATTTTGATGATAAAAATATTCATAAATTTGAATATTTTGTTTCTTTTATATGAAACAAGTATAGATTTAAAAAATGAAACACATAGCAGAACATGGAGAAAAAAATCACTGGTTCTGCATTAAGCCTCTGATACACTTACAGAACAGTCACGGTATTTGAACCTTCATAAAAGAAGCACTTTGTATCGGAATCGTGCTTCATGTAATTTATACAACTGAACAAAGAGGGAATATGGTACTTTGGTTCAGGCTGAACACTGTTATACTGCTTACCTGTGGTGTTGGCAGGAGTAGCAAAGCTAAATGTGGATCCTGGCGGAGCGGCAGTTGTTGTAGTAGTCCCAAAACCACCAAACGTGCCTGAGAGAAATCAAATCATGAAAAATTTTTAAAAAATGATGATACCAGAATGAGAGAGAGAGATAAATAAAGATACAAAAATTTATGAAAACACTTTGAATTGCATGTATAGGTAAGAGAAAAAAATGACAGCGCTCGTCAGATTAATGAAAAGAAAAATGAATATTATTTCAACCTTACATTGTCCATATGTCAAACAAAAAAGGTGAAAATATACCTGGCTTCGGAATGAATCGAATGGAATGAGCTCGTAATTCAACAATTTGTCCCCCATGCAAATGAAAATAATGATGCATGGTAGGGCTGGGCGATTTTGGCTAGACGATGAATTGACGATTTTTTTGCTTAGAATTGAGAAGACGATTCTCTCCATGATTTTACCATTCAGTTTACATCATATTGCACTTTGTTATGGAGAGAAGAAATAAGAAACGTAAAGCGCTCTCCTTGAGATACCCTGATAGATAGATATATATATTCGTGAAACAATGGAGAAATAATGTGGTAGAAAGAGTAAAGATATAAATGAGTTAAAGAAGGAATTTAGGAGTGATAAGAAACAACCACCACTGTTTCTGCCTATGCTACGTGATGTTAGCTATCTGGCCTCTAAGCAGCTCCATTTGGACCAACTGTGAAGTAGAGAACGTCCATTTCATTTTTAACAGCCAGGATGAATACACAACTTATCTACTGACTGGCCCCAATTGGCAGCAAAATACACTTCAGGATGGAGGTTCTCCGGCATGTGGATGTGGTCAGCAACAAACCACATCTCCTATAATCCACCAGGTCACAATACCCATAAGGCCAAACTCTCAAAAGGGCCAGGAACAGCCAGTTGGAACTCAACTTGTTAGCTTTACCGCAGCATGTTATGAATTAAAATGCAGCGGTATCATTGTACTTCAGAAATGACATGGTATATACGCATTAATTGAAATAGTGATCTATTTACGATTAATCGGCCAGCGCTAATGCAAGGCAGTTTATGAGAAAAAGCAAAAAGCATGTGTTCACTGAAAAAAAAATAGAAGTGAAAATGGAGGAAAATGTGTGTTAAAAGACAGACTGTACTGATTCATAAATAACAAATGTCATCTACCTGTGCTAGCCAGAATATTACCAAAATTGTAAACAGTGCCAGTGGTGGTTGCTGTACCAAAGCACCCCACATTAAAGCTGACTGCTGCTGGGTTGGCATTTAAACCAACCCCCCCAAAACTAAACCCACCAGCCGTGGTGTTTCCAGCTCCAAGCCCCCCAAATCCTGCAGTCCGCAGAGGCAGGCAGCAAGAAAGAGAGAATAACATGGAGGAGTTAAATGACAAATTGTGAGATCTGTTATGGACTCAGTAACAGATTTCAAGTTGCTTAAATACACAGTGCTAAAACAAACAACCAAATAAGGACAAATGACAATATAAAGATACTTGATTTGTACTTCTACATGGTATATACATCTTACCGGTGTTGGTGGAGCCAAAGCTAAATCCTGTGGCTGGTGCAGCAGCAGTAGTGGTGGCGGCTGCCCCAAAACCAGGGGCTGTGAGAGCTAAGAAGAAAGAGTAGACACAGTTAACCTGGTCAACACAATTCATGCGCATTATGTTCAAAGTGAGAAAATAAATCCTACCAATATGTCTGTTTGTCTAAATGACAACCAATAACAACCCAAAACATTTTCAAGAAGTGGAGCAGAAGAAACAATTTTGTCAGTTTGAAGTATGTTGAGCTCACAGAGACAAAGAAGGTAAAATCTATTATTATATTCTTTCTTATTTTTGCTGCTAGTTCAATTGAAATTACTTTATTTGTCCCCGAGGCAAAAAAAAAAAAGGCACATAGAGTAGCACAATACGTTCAAAAAACATACCTACAAGCATCCACACATAAATTACTTGCAAACAACAGCTCACAGGACAACATATAGAGAAATTAAGACGATAGTTCAGGATAAAATTTCACTTTTGTCAGTCTTGAGCAGAAGTAGACTTCAATTTTGTTTTAGGTGTGTGTGTGTGTGTGTGTGTGTGTGTGTGTGTGTGTGTGTATGTATCTATCTATCTATGGACACACAGAACATTTGGATGGACAAGAGTAACTCAGTATGTCCCGCACATTGGAGGTAAAAACAAAAATTATGTAAGACTAGTTGATGTTTTCAGTGATGCCAAACTTCAAATAATTATTTAATATAATAATTCATTCATTCTAATGCTATAAGAGGTCTGTAAATCATGTGACAAACAAAAATGAGCTTAATGATGGCTGATTCATAGTCTGCAATGTAACTTAAAATATATCACAAGCCACAAAGCACAATAAAATTGTGATCTCATCTACGTGATCTAATTTCAAAAGTAGAACAAGCCTTTATCTCATTGAGGTTTAGCATGGTGAGGATCTCTGACTATAAATAATTATAGTAAGACTGTGTTGTGTGTTGATTTATACACTGCACTGTCTGTGTTTATGAGGTTTCAGACAAATGTGTTGAGGCAGAATTGATTCATCTATAATAATAATAATAATAATAATACATTTAATTTATAATGCACTTTACATTTGGATCAAATCTCAAAGTGCTACAAAGCAAAAGCAGATAAAAGCATCAATAAAAAAATAAAATAATAACTATATAAAAGCCTTACCAAAAACCAGCAATGTTAATTAAGGTTATAGGTTCTGCTAAAAAGGAAAGTTTTAAGTCCTTTTTTAAAT
>VRLP01007474.1:0-21624 GCA_009660295.1 Lophius piscatorius | reverse complement strand
AGGTTCATACAGTGAAACAGTCCAGGTTCATACAGTGAAACAGTCCAGGTTCATACAGTGAAACAGTCCAGGTTCATACAGTGAAACAGTCTAGGTTCAGATAGTTACTTTCTGGTGAAATGGTCTGGGTTTATATTCGGTTGTTACCTGCTCTAAATTGTAAATGTACACAATCATGTTCAGGAGCTGTAATTTTGGGATATTCATTGACAAAGAAACAACAACCCAGAATGGATTTGGGTTTAAAAAGCAGCGGTGATACAGCTGAGAGCAGAAAGCTTAAACAGAGGGAAGAATGTTTTAATTCGACTTACATCGACTACCTTCAGGCCACCGTAGGCATTGTGTTTTTTAGCGGCTTGAAATGAGCCAACAGTGGCATCTCAAAAACCCCAGCATGAGAAAAAGGCCAGAGGGATCGTGAGCGAAGAAAAAAATTCAAATGAGGGCAAATTCTCAAAAAACAAAACATTTGGGAGCCTCTATTCTGGTGGAATGGATTGTCAGTGAGCATGTGTTCACTTTAGCCTCCCTTTCTTGTTCTGAATAAAATATTTAAAGCTCCGGCATGGCATCAGAGTGGCTGATGTTGTTTCTTGCGGTGTCGTCACGGTGCCACAGTCCCTTTGATTTCATCGCTTTTAATCCACCGCTGATAACACCTTCCCCTCCGCTCCTTCACCTCCGCATTCAGAGATGATGGGATGTATTAGCGCCCTTACCCACCCACTGCTGTAAACAAAAAATAACGCAGTGATGGGCTGCTCAATGTGCCTGCTTAATTAAAAGTGCATTACTATTATTATTATTATTGTTATTATTATTATGAGAGGCAGGATATGATTCATCAGACATGAGGGGGTTGAGTTGCTGATTTGATTCATTACTGCCAGTTAGTTCCCTATAAGAGGAAGAAGATTGCCTCAACAGTGGTTCCGATGAAGATCAGAGATAGACATGACCCAATATACAAAATGTACAACATGCTCATATACTGTCAGTACTCTGTAGTGTACTATAATTGTATTTATGTGGAGTATGTCTGGTACAAATGTAACCAGGACCAATTTAGGATTTTTCTAGTTACACAAAATAAGCTAATCAGGAATCTAAATGTTTTTTGTTTTTACCTTACTGCCAGGACCTCTAGCCTATTTTGTGTTTTGTTTTTTCAGTCAGGTTCAAAGCCCTTCTTTATTTCCTCCACCAAGGAAGGAGGTCACGTTTTCAGCCCAATGCGTCTGTGTGGTGATCTGTGAGCAACATTATGGAATAACTACAGGACAGATTAGCGTGACATTTTACCCAGAAGTAGGTTTTTTTGCATATCCTCGAGGTGATTATGTTTCGGTGACATTATGTGTTTTGCAGCATTTAATATAAAATTAAATAAGATTTAACAAATACCGTTACTGGTACCGTTATACAGCAGGGTACTGGCGCAAAATATGGATGGAAACAGATGATCGGGAACGGCCGAAATACGAAGAAAAATCAAATCATAAGCCATTTGGAGTAGTGGCGTCACAATCTGGCAGGGTGAGCTTTTCAAACTGTGTCCTTTTTTGATACCTTTGTTCTTTTGATCGCTGTGATTTTCCTTTGGTGTGTGGAGTGTGCGGCTCAGTGTGCTGAACAGAGACGTTGAAGTGGAAGACGCGGGAGACAAGCGGCTAGAGATTATTTGAGAGATACTCAGAGAGTTTGTTGGAGTTGTCGGTAGATTTAGAGGCTGGCAATAAATCAGACAGTAATGGTAAATGGTAAATGGACTGTTCTCATATAACGCATTTCTAGTGTGCTCCACCACTCAAAGCGCTTTTACAACACAAGTCATCATTCACCCATTCACACAAACATTCATACAGTGATGATAGAGGCTGCCATTCAAGGTGACACATACTCATCAGCAGCAGTAACCATTCAAACCATCATTTATTCACCAATGGAACTGCCATTAGGAGGAAATTTGGGTTCTGTATCTTGCTCAAGGACATTTCGATTTCGACCTGCAGATAAGTGGACAACCTTCCTGAACCCAGGGTAGTGGTCTGCTTGTCAGAGGTTTATGCTCTTTAAGTTCTTTTTCAAGTGTCTTCTTTGTCGGTACCTCATATATGTTTTGTTTCATCTCCTTCCCTCTCCCCCTTTTTATTGAGGGGATTACTTCCTAATTTTCTTTTGAGTTATTTTCAATTAGCATCGTATCATTATATGAAAAGGCATGAAAAGGTACTTCCACTCGCCACCATGTCAACCATGGAAAACCCTTTGTGTTAACGCGATCACTCAAAAACTATGTCATGCATCATTTTCAAATTTAATATCCCTATGGACCTTAGTGCGAGGAATAACTGGGTTGATTTTGGGAATGATCGGTGATATACTTCTGACACAAGTGGGAGCTTTATCTCCAATTGCTTTCCAGCCATAATTTCTCAACGGTTGTTCTAATTAGTCCAAAATTGGCGCGTATGAATTGACTCGATGATGTCTACCTTGTATATATCATATTTTATTCCTACAATTCATGTTTTACTCAGCATTTTCATGAAAAACCAAACGTTTTTCGAATATGACCTTATATTTAATTGATGAACTCCACAACAATTTGAAGAGTTCAATCAGGGGGGATTGCTTGTGCAAAACAGGGGAGTGGGGGCTTTTCAGGGATATAACCTTGCTGTTGGGGAAGACAGCGTAGGCCTAGTTTCTTATTGATTATGTATACATCAGTCTGCCATAATATTGAAACCACCTGCCTGCCACCAAGACAGGTGGCAGGCACCTGCCTGCTTAACAACGGGAAAACAGTACCCAGGCTGCCAGGGTCCTTTTTTCAACTTATAATTATAGGTAAATAAGTGATTTATTCATGCCGTGAAAGGCAAAATAACAAACTGTGTTTTGTGCAAGAATCACGACACTCTATTTTTGTAAACAGCTCATCCGAGTCACACCCTGAGGTGATCCATTGAGGGGTTCACAACATCCTGTTTTTCCTGATGTTGTGATATTTTGTGAGACTTTACTTTCCCTACACAGAAACAGATGAATAAAGGAATTTTAACTGCATCCTCTGTGTCGGTGTATCAGCAGTAAGTGCTATCGTTTTCCTTTTTGGCAGTTTACCAGTTTAACTGGTGAACAGTTGATGAAAAGTGGTTCTTAACTACTGCTGAGTATTTGCTCCCGGGCCATAACTGGTAGACGGCTGCAATATGATTCTGAAAACAGCTAAACTGAATAATAAACAGTTTTTGGATAATTACTTTCGCTCTAATTACATTGAACTTGTAGTTCAATCAGAGAAGATTAGGAATAAAAAAAATGAAAGATTTATTAGAATTAAATGATGTGACACAATTGACTTGTTACAAAGTCTTTGGCGCTGAGACTGAGCACGAAATAGCCCTCTTTGGAGTCTGGACACTCGTGGTGGCGGCCGATGACCCCGCTGAGGCGGAATAATGAAGACCCTGATGGATCTGCGAGGACTAGGCAGTGATGAGGAGGAGGAGGGCGCGTGAACCATCAGCATGAAGGAACTAGACGGATGGAGAGAGAGGAATCTAAAGACAGCAGATGATGATGATGATAGGCCAAGCATGTAGATGAGACACAGTGATTGAAATGATGAGGGTTACTGATTGAGTGCAGCTGATACCAATGCAGGATCCAGATTGAGGGGAAGGAAGTGATACTGAGAGTGAGGGAGGTGATGATGTAAGAGTGGTGAGAAGAACAGAGGCCCATGAATGTGAGGAGGTACCTAGGAGCCACCTGGTTGAACTTTAGATAGATCTCCATTCTGTGCCACGTTTCCTCACCCCTTTCATGGCCTCACTCACTCACTCACTCACGCTGGGGGCATCAATTGTCATCACTACTCACCCGCTGAACTCAATTTGTCACCTCAGGAGAGAGCGACAACTGTCATCAAGTTGGTTTCGGAATTCAGAACCAAACCAGAACTCTGGGGACAGCGAGTAGACAAGGACATATTTGACATATTCCAAACACATTAGCTGGGATTTTGGAATGAAGCTGAAGCTGGACTATTCTTATCCCAAAAGGTGCGCAGCTACCCGGCTTTGCTGTCTACTGAATCTGAGCCTTATTTTCCCACTACAGATGACCCAACTAGTTCAAGGGACTGGATCCATTTGTGACTATCCATGGCAAATTCTCTACATCAGTGCGGGAAGAGGAACTCCTCTAACTTGTAAATGACAATTACTTGTTATGTTTCTTCTATTTCCAACAACAAATGTGAGGGGGAAGCAGGGTCTTCTGTTATTAGTGCAATGCAAGCTAAGTTGTAGAACGGAGTGGACCTTCGGAACACAGTGGATAATCTAATTGTAGGAAAACAAGCAAAGGGCTCCCTCTGATTCGGCGGCTTTGGTGAGTTACAAGGATAACTAGAAAAAGCACTCAGAGAGTGCAAACCTCCCGTCAACGCCGAAGCCCACCTCTGAACCTACTCTGTTTCTTCTCCTCTCATTCTCTTCATGTGTTCAGCACGTTGTTTTATTCTTTGCTCCAAAACTCCTAGAATTTGAGCTGGGCCTATCGTTTAACAGTGTACACAATATCTGTTTAAGATTTAGTCTTAAACAGACATTGTTGCGTCATTTCCTGCTTTCCCCAGTATAAAATATCAAAGGGACAAAAGCACATCAGGACCCCAGGTTTAGGAAAGATTCATGCAGATTTCTCCATTAATATCTGAGTTACGGCCAGCCCCTAAATCTACCGACAACTCCAACAAACTCTCTGAGTATCTCTCAAATGCTCTGTAGCCACTCGTGTCCTGTGTCTTCCACTTCATCGTCTCTGTTCAGCCCACTGAGCCCCCACCTACACACCTAGAGCACCATCTAAGGAACAAAGGCATCAATTATGGACACAGTTTCAAGAGTTAAGTTACGTCCACAGGGCTTTAACATGTTTTGTGGCGTTTTTCCTCCGGTTCAATCGTTATATATGACTTATCTTTAGGCTGGCACGTGCCTGCATATTCTAACGCCGTGCCAAGTTGAGCGAGCGCACAGGAAGAGTTGAGCGCACACAGAGCGAAGATGTTGAGAGACACAGGTGTTCACCAGCGCACGGAGAAAGAATTCTTTGAGAGAACCGATGACTGTAAATGAGCATGAGACTTTGCTATTGAGCATGTGTGTGTTGATAAAAGGAAACATAGAAATGCATTTTTACCGCCACAAAGGGAGGCGGTTGTGTTTTCACTTCTGAGCGTTTGTCTGTTTGTTTGTTTGTTTGTGAGGAGGATTACTGAAAAACAACAAGGTGGATTTGCATGAAATATTACACAGCTGTAGGTTTTGGCATATCCTAGAGGTGATTACATTTTTATGATGTGACTTATGGATTAGCATATAAAATTAGATTAAATCAATTTTAACCTGTTCGGAGAATAGACGTCACAATGTGGCATAAACAAATGTTAACCGGAGAATCCAAACACAGTTTGCAGTTATTTAGTTTTTCAAATGAAAATTATGACAATAAAAGAGATTAGGGAGACTTTGGTCAATTTCAGTAATTTGGCTCCCTTGTGATAATAGTTACAATAAAGTAATTAAAAAATTAAGTAATCCATACACGTTCTAAAGAAGGAGATAAAACGTTGTGATGAATGATGTTTTACCCAGAGGTAGGTTTTGGCCGTTGGCGGAGGTTTTCTCTCTCTCTAGTCTTATTTTTGTTTGTTCAGGTTAAGATTTTCTTTGCTCCAGGATATCCTCTATTCAAAATTGAATTCTTGCAACATCATATTTGTGTGTCCACAGAAAATCCCACTGCATGCTGAGGAATGGGGCACAAAAATAACACCATTGTTATTAGGTCTTATTTTATGGGCAGAGTTGTTTACTAACAGTGAAAAAAAATGACATCTGCTGAATATATAGCAAATAAATTTTACTTGTTTTCACTACATTTTCTCATATACCAAAATCCATTTGAATGTAAACATTTATATATATGTTTTCTTCAGGATTTGGCTCAAAATGTAATTTAGTTATAGTTCATTCCGCTGCACTTTCATGGTGGTGCTATAACATAAGGACAATGTCTTCCGAGCATGAATGCCAATCCCATCCATTATTAGCATCACACATCTAGTATGCACAGTTGATACTGAATCAACAATGGTACTGTAACTGTAACCATAGGCCCCAGCATTCTTATACCACCGCTGACATTTTGGCATTTTTGTTCAGATATGAGGACATTTTTCCAATTTTTTATTACCATCTGATTTTGGTGACAAATAACAGGAAAAAATAACTTTCGGCGTCATAGTGGTTGAAATTACGCTTACTGCTGGGAAAGCGTATGATTCACAGAAAGGAATCTACTCGACTAGCTCTCCTCCTCCGTACGAAATCATCATCATGTTTCTCCACTTATTATGTCCCAGAGAAGACGAGGATATAATGAAATCATCATCAGTGCCACTGCAGATCCTTCGTGTTAACGCCGTAACTCAAAAATAACTTCACAGCTCATTTTCAAATTGTATACCCCAATTAGTGCCAGGAAGAACTGGATTGATTTCTGGAAAGGTTGGTCGAGGGGGAGCTTTATTTCCGAAACATTTCGAATCATAATTTCTCAACCGTTGGTCGAATATAGTCCAAATTTGGTACATATGAAATAATTAATAATTAATAATACTTTGTAATGTCACGTTTTACTCAAATCAATTACATAATTTCACATTTAATTTGAGCAGGTCAATCATGGGGATTGCTTGCACAACACAGGGGATCGGGGGCTTTTAAAGGAATATACATTTGTCTTCGGGACAAGTTGGACTAGTTTGTTCAGCTTCGTCCAACATGCTACAACTCATCTGTGTTAATGTATCGTTTCCCATCTCTGCTCCGTATCATTGAGACTTATGGAACATTCAAGAATTCAGAAACTATGTTTGCATCATTTCTTTCTTCTGGTTATTTGTTAAAGCTAACAGATATGTTAGCACAATATACTGTGTCATATTAGCCATCAGAAAGGGAAAATACTTAAAGGTACATTATGCAAGAATAGGCTACTTATACGCATGTTACGCGAATAACCCTTAAATGTCATTACGGAGTCTTCCTGTTATCTGGTTATATCCTGGGAAAGTTTGCGTATAATTCAAAAACTTTATGATGGATCATTTTCATATTTTGTAGACCTTAGTGCGAGGAAGAAGTGGAGTATTTTTGAGAAAGTTTATGTTGTATATTGTTATATATATGTGGTGCATATGAATTGACAGAAGGAGATCTATTGGATATACATTCTGATATATAATATATATAGATATATGATAATTACTTACTAGGGGGAGCTTTTTATGAAAAACACTTTTGTATGTTCATAACTCAAGAAATATTTCATGGATCATTTTCCAATTTTATACCTTATAGACCTTATTACGAGGAAGAACTGGGTTGATTATGGGAAAAGGTTGGTTGTTTAGTTCTGACACAAGGGGGAGCTTTATTTCTGAAAGTTCTTAGGACATAATTTTGCAAAAACGTTGGTCCCATTTAACCCAAATATGTTGCGTATGAGTCTAGTCAAGGAAATCTATCTTGTATATATATATCGTGTTTTACTCTAATATCTAGTATTTTACTCACATGGGGGGGTTTACAAAACAATGTTTTTTGGACATCATTTTCTAACAATGGGTTTGATTTAGTCTAATATGAATCAACTCGAGAAGATCTATCTTGTAAACATCTTATCTTAATCTAGTAGTTCCTATTTTACTAACTAGGAGGAGCTTTTTTAGCCTGTTTTTCAGCCATAACCTCCTAATTTGTTGGTTTGCTTTTGTCCAATTTTGGTGCATTTCTTCATCTTTCTTGCACCAATTTCCTATTTTACTCACAAAGAAGGAGCTTTTCTGTCTGACATGACTTCATATTTAATTTGGGATGTTCAATCATTGGGGTTAATTATACAACACAGGGGATGGAGTACTTTATCCTTGCTGTCGGGGACGACAGCATACGGCTAGTTTGAGTGTGCAGGCACCAGGACTCAGAATGAAGCATTTCCGCAGGAGATGTGGAGATTTTTTCCCTGCTTTTATGGAGATTTCTCTCCATAAAAGCAGGGAAAAAAGCCACAAACACAGGAAATAAAAGCACAGAGTGCAGTAACATTGCATAAGAGTCAGACACTGAAAGGTAAATAATTTGAGCACAGAGTCCTCTGCTCCTCACATTAACTATCCAAACAGACTGTGTAAGCACACAGACGTGACTCAGTGCTGCTTTGCTTCAGCCAGAAACTTTTCTCAACAGAACACTTCCTGGTTTGCAATGTGAGATTAGAAATGTAAAGATGTAGAAGTCACTCTCCCTGCTCCTCTAAAGCTCACAATTAATAGAGAACCTGTCAATAAGTTCTCTTTCCTCAAATGCTGTATAGTATATGTAGTAAAAATATTCAATATAACATGAAGCGTTTATTTAGAATAACACCTCAAACCCTATGCATTGAGTTTTTATGTGATTTGAGTTATTTACATTTTTGTCTACTCTCAATTACATATATCCTGTTTTACTTTATGCAAAATGGACCAAACAAGGAATTGGCTTTATTCCAGATTGTGGACAGCTGCACTAGAGAGATAGTCTGTTTCTATTATATATATGTACTTCTGGATGGTCTGGATTTGTGCACCTGAGGTGTTTTCTTACATTATTGTATCCATTATTAGGTTTATAAATCTACATTTGAAAATCAGTCGCTTCTTATCGTCCCCTTTAAAAGACAAAATGAAGCATTTTGATTCGAAACTTAGTTTGCATGGAAGAAAAAAATGAAATAGACAATCATGGCTCTTAATAACCGTAGCTAGGTCAGATAAGGCTAGATAATATGAGGCTTATAATGCATTATAGATTATTCATCAGTAGATACATTTAACAGCTTCCTTAATTTTAGCAATCATGCATCAGCAGTAAACGCGACCGATGGATTGTTGTCCACACTTCTCTGGTTTTAGCTACTTCCTGTTGAGATCTTAATAGAGGAAGGCGCATATGAGTTTAATTTAAAGTTAAATCTGCATTTAGAAAGTCGTCACCGTCATCCAAACGGTTTGTGATTCGGTCTTGCCTGACACAATTATTTTTCTGGATTCTGCCGCTGGGAAGATTTTAAATTCCATTTCAGGCAGCTTTTAATATCGGTGTTTGCGAACCACTAGCTGTTTACTTCTCATCGTCGGGCGTGGTTGGTGGATCCTCACACCTCGTGAAACATGATAGTGACATATAACTTTTCACCCAACGCTGCCGGTTCTGACGCCGTTTTCAGAAAACGGACAAAGGTTTTGGGTTTCTGTGATAATTAGGCCTACTCACACCGGAGCTGGAGGAGGTGATGTGATCGGCGCCATGGGGTTGTGCGCGTGTGTGTGTTTGTATGAGTGTGTGTCACTAAAATTAAATAAATAAAGCATTTAACGGTTCAAACAGTTTTGATTACTTTGTGTGAAGGTGTTTTAATGATTAAATGTGATTAGATTTTGAGGCTATCTAACGTGGCAGCGCTTCAAATTCAAACTTCTCATCAGGAGAGAGAAAGTTTCTGTGACTCGATATTCAAGGACCAAACTCTCCAGACTTCATATGTCCGATAAAAGTTCTGGTGTGAAGACATGCACATAGATTCATACAGTAATAGTAAAGGGCAACTGCTAGCCTGTTGATAATAATGATCTAAAATTGGGTCCAATTATTATGTTATGTGTTTTTTTTGTTTGTTTTTTTAAAATGCTCCTGCTTTTGAGTTACATATGAACTATAACGGTAAATGATGTTTATAAAGATGGATCTCCTCGAGTTTATTCGTACACATCAGATTTGGATTAAATCAGAGTAACGGTTAGGAAGTTCTGTAAAAAAAAAGTAGAGGGAGCTTTTTCGGGGAAAAAGCTCCCTCTACTGCTCAAACTATGAACTATTAGAGAAAAACATAATGAAATTGTGTCCGGAAAACTTTATACAACCAACCTTTACCAAAATCATTACAGTTCTTCCTCGCACTAAGGTCTATGTGGGTATAACATTTGAAAATGATCAATTAAACGATTTTTGTGTTATGGCGTTGACACGACGGATCTGCGGCGGTTGCGCCGACATGACTTTTCCATTATATCCCCGACATTTGAGGGATATTATTCAGCATCATCCACTGCGTCTCCAAGTGCCAACAGAAAATGTTCTGGATTTTGTGTTGTCATTATGGGATTTGAAAAATCCGCTTGGCCGGTCTATGTGCTCTCCAAATTTATTCTTTCCGCTGCGGTTAAAGTCTCTTATACGACATTTTAAAACCATGATGGAACTCCACTTACGTTAAATTGAGTCTTTTCGTGATCAATTATTCAAAAGAAAACTGATTTTCATGCATAATTTCACGTGTTTGAATAAAAATAGAAACCGCAGGCATCGGGCGGAGAGGCACACCTGTCACTAGATGCTGTAGTGTAAACTAGTTTTATGTTTATGTTTTCAGGGAAGCAGGATTTCTCTGACTTCAGGCAGATTCCGAGTTGGCAGCACAGCGGAAGCACTGCGGACGGCGAAACAGCCGAATACACACAAATCTGGGTTCCACATCATCCGGTCGGCAGTCAGCTTCCTCTGCACATCTCGAGAGCGGATTGAAAATAAAGCTGATAGATAATCTATGGGGGAACTTTCAAACAGGGTATTTAGAATTCTACTGGCATTTGCTATCAGGCGCAGGTTGATAATCAAAGACAAAGAGAAGAGTCCATGTGAGGCTCTGATGCCGCATGTGTTCTCCCACACTCTGCTTGTCATTATGTTTTTAAATAGGACAGGGCATCATGGTTATTTCATTCACTTCCACTCCCCTCACACCTCCACAGTTTTTTAGCCCAGGGTGGGAGAAAATGATAGGCAGGTAACCCACTACAGGAGACACGCATTCATACTGATGGGCACTGCAGCATCTTCAGCCTGAATAAATTAAATAGTATCAACCACAACCAATCAGAATCAGAATATTTTACTGATCCCAGGGAGGAATTGCGTTCGCTACATTCTCCTTAAAAAAAAAAAACTATTTAAAGTGGAAGAGAATGTATAAATAAGGAATAGAAAACATTATATATATAAAAATATATATGTGTATAACAAAATCAGAATGATTTAGGACTGTGAGAATGTATAATGACACAAGAAAGTACATGTACATTTGCACATGAAAGAATTGGACAATTATGAATTATTATATTATAAAGTGTTGCAGCTGATTAATAAGTAGAGTCTAAAACCGGGATTGGTGAATTTAAATTGTCCATAAAGGTTAAAAGTTTAAAGTGTGAAATCATACATACATATATATAAATATAATTAACATGCAGTTAACTTTACATATGCAGCAAAACTAAATGCATAGTTCTAATTATGACATTTTAGGGGAATAAATCATCTATTTATGTGTCCGGGTATTAGAGAATGAGAGATCCGGCCAAACTTTGTCCATAATTTTATCTATATTCATGCAAATAAACATGCGGTATTGAACATTTTCACCAACATCGTAGGCAATACTCATGTGCAGTTGACAAAAGAATTACAATATGCTACTGGTCAGATGGAGCCGGTGAAGTAGTGCAGTAACCCATGCGTGATGCATATCAATGAGGAATAACCCGGGATGATTGCCAGTGGTCTGTGAGCCAATTCTCTTTCCACTGGACCTTAATGTAATCAAAGGAAAGAAAGGCATCGCTTGTCTCTATGGAGAAATTAAATACTTCCCGCACTATTTTGCAATGGGTTATTGTTTGAATATTCATCTATCCCGCTTTGAAACATTTTCCATTTGGCACGAAAATTAAAACAAGGCCGACGCTGTCGTCCGTCCGTACAAAATGAATGTGATGTAATCACACAGCATTTTCCCTCCCTGAAGTAAAATATGAATTATTACACTAAGATATGATCTATGCGTGACAGATCCCCTCGAGTCGATTTATATACGTCAAATTCGGACTAAATCGGATCAGTGGTTGAGAAATTATGGACCGAAAACCTTTGGAGATAAAGCTCCCCCTTGTGTCCGAATTATAGAACCAACCGTTCCTAAAATCAATCCAGTTATTCCTCGCACCAACGTCTGTGATGGTATTAAGTTTTGCAAATGATACATGGACTCGTTTTTGAAGTTAAGTCCAGAAAACAGTGTTTTTCGTAAAAAAACGTCCCCTTAGTGGGGTCCAATGTGACGTAAACAGGACAGATCCCCTCGGGTCGATTCATATGCCACAAATTTGGACTAAATCGGATCAATGCTGAGGAAGTTGTCCAAAATGTTGATGATTCCACAACATTCCTGACTTGGCAAGTCTGAAATTATTAGAATTTAGTAGTATTTTATGTAATATCCAAGTATCATGAACAAAATTACAGTGAATCTGTTCTTTTCACTGTCATTTAGTTAGTAAGTTTTGTCTTTCACATGGTCATTGTATTTTTTTGATGGTTAAGTAGTTGGAGGAATTTCTTACACCTAATTGGCCGCAAAAAAAAGTCAGGTGATCTTCCTTTCTTTTTTTAAATCGAAAAAAATAGATTGTTAGGCATCGACGTGTTCAAAACAAACATGTCTGTCATCATAAACATACAGGTACAACCAAGCTACAAATAAATGACTGCTCAGAGTCCACTCCTATGTATTTCTTCTTTGTTTCAATGCAGCTAAATATTCACTTATTTAGCTGCATAAGCTAAATAAGTGAATTAGCTTATGCAGCTAAATACTGGCATATGGCATATGATGGAATATGATTATGTTATTAAAGTCAATAAAGCAAATGTCTTTGTTCATATACTTGTATACATAAATACCTTCATACACTTGAAATGATCAGGAAATGCTGTGACATCAAATCAAAGATGTATGATTGAGCATGGCTGTGAGCTAAGCCCTCTTCCCCACTCTTTCTTCAACCCATGAATTCACATCAGCCCATGGTTCCAACACCATTATCATGTCTACAGATGACACAATAGTTCGTCTACATGGAGGAGGTCCAGCACCTAGCTGCATGTTGCGCTGATAATAGCCTAAACCTCATCGTTAGGAAGAGCCAAGAGATCATTGTGGACTCCACGAGGACAAAAGATCGGACACACACGTCCATGTCATTGGGATGGAGGTGGAGTACAATTCCAGATTCAACAAACTGGGTTTAAACAGCTCTAAAGATCTTTCCAGAACTCCCAACACTATATTCAAGGTCAAAAAAGGCTACTCTGGTGGTCTACTGGTTTCTCTTCTTCCAAAAAGTCCATCAAGACATACTTTTATTCAATATAGGAAAAAGATTATGGCCAATTAAATCTAAAGTATCTGAGCCATATCAGCAAGTTGGCCGAATCTGTTTGTGGCCTAAAGAGTTAGGATGTGTGTGATTAGTTGAAAGGACCTAGGGAAGTCATAAAACATTAAAGTTACAACAACAAAAAAAGAAATTTAACTTAGTGCTTTAAGCTGGATTATGTTGTATTATTCCAATCGATCAAACTGTTTCAACATTTTAATGACAACTCCTCCAATGCATATCAAAGTTGGTCGCTGAGAATAAAAGATTCTTTTCTTGGATCAATACTTAACAATTCATATATGTTTCCCTCTGGATATATTTTTAGAAAACACTCATCACAAATACATTTTTACTGCAATGCAGGTGACACAGAATTATACCTATGTCATACACCAGATGACATTGAGGACTTAACTACCTGAAGGCTTTCCTAACTGACATAAAAACCTGGATTACCACAAGTTTTCTGCTAATAAACTCATACAAAACTGAAATTATTATTTAATAATAGATTCTAATAATAATAATTCTCCATAATTCATAAACTAACCAGCTGCCACTGATGTATAGCAACAACAATAACAGTTATTAATCAATAATAATGAGTAGGATAGGAATATGATGTGAGTATAATACAGTGACAGCTGGTAAGTTTAAAAGTTAGAAAGGATGGGGAGTAAAATTAAAGTTACTACATGAGGCATTTATTCAAGATATACATGATCAAATACACATTTATAACTACAAACGGTAACAACTGTAACCTGACAAACAAATGTAGCCATTTGTTTGTAGTTTTGGTCTCAGCAAATGCACCAAGTGACTTTATGTTTCCTCTTCCCAACCTTGTTACAAAGTTTTTCAGTTCACTTTATCTTATTTTGAAGGAGCTGAGCAGAAGTTGTGTTCGCACATGTTTTTCCAAGTGTTCTGCTTTGTTGAGAAAATAAAGTACGAGCAGTCCTCCTCGTGTCTGTATTTCCGTCTTACATTCCCTCGTAAATCAAATTAACATTCATTCACTTAATGACACAATGTTATTATTTACTTTCTGGTGTTGCCGTGGCAACGCATTCACACTGGAGCGTCAGCTGCAAGTATGTCACACTCAGGCACCTCGTAGTGGTAAAATGGAAATGTGGAGATTCTCATTGGACCAACCATCATTGTGTTCTGGTTGTTGATTGGTTAGGGAGGACGTCCTCTCTCGGAGCATCATTTCCTGTGTTTTGGCCAATAGCAGATCAGCATTTTTTTTTTATAAAAAGAAGCACATTGAAATAGATGAAACTGATCTAGTTGAGCCCGTGAAGTCTGTCCTCCTCTGCTCTCCACTTCACACAGACCCCCTTTGCCCTGTAGGTGTCGCTGTTGAAGCATTGTTTGAATTTCAAATATTTATTTTATTTGAAAAAAAGATATAAAAATATATATTTTATTAAATAATACTGATGATTGGTAAAGGCTTACATGAACCAATTACTATTTCTTTCCTTTGATCTCCATATTGCCTCTCAGAAACATCCTCCCCCGCCTCCATGGACCGTGCTCCTCCGCTGTACCTGTCTGTCTATCTTTCTCCCCAGGTATCTAATCCATTTCTATCAGTCTTTTTCTCCTCTGTCTGTTTCTCATCCCAGACAGTCCAGGCAGGCTGCCACCCATCTGTAGTATTATATCATCTGACAGTATGGCCCACTACTTGCAAATGGGCGACTGTTGTTTCTCTAGAGAAGAAGAGTTTGGTCTACATCCATTCATTAAGAACGGGCCAAGAAAAAAAAAAATTTCTTTTGATTCGGCTATAATAATAATTCACTTGACACGTGTGGACACACACACATGTGGAATAAAAGGTGATGCTGAAAAAACATCAACATCACACCCAGAGCAGACTTTATTATATTAATAATCAATAGATTTTCAACAATTTCTTCAATTATTTCTCAGATTTTCAGTGAATGTTCGTATTTCACATCATTCTTTCATCGGATTATTTATTCCATAATGTATTTTCTTTACTTATGTAATGTTGAACGGTGAAACAAGCCTGGGGCATTTAGTGAATGTTATCACTATCTCCTTATTTGTGCCTTCCAGCTTTTACGGCACCGTCTGTGGAAGCCAAAATACAGTAAAATGAAAAAAATATTTAAAAATATAAAACGTTTTGCTGCCTCAGGATGTTACCACATTTATTTCTCCATGAGGTAACATTTTATTTCCTTTTAATCAGGATTCTACATTCCCCTGAAATCAAATGGGGCATATTTGATTTTATCTCTCTAAAAGCTTCCTTTCCTAATACCAGCTCCACTTCAGCGTTACCCATTCAGTTTTGCAAATACCCACACGAGAGCTGTGTTTTTTCAGCACATCGCCTTGGAAAACATCCCATTTTTAAATTATTCTCATTGAAATATTTATCGCCCTGTCCATCTGTTTGTGTAAAACGGTCACATCCCATTCAATTTTCCCTGCCTGTGTGACAAAGTCTGCCTTGAAATGATTGAATGCGCCCGTTCAAGTGATTTACAGTGTTTTTGAAGAGACTCAGAGGAGAGCTGCAGGATCCTGTCTCTCTGTCTGATCCCCTTTTTTCCTGCTCTCCCCTGGAGCGATCTGTCAGCCAGGGCATGACTATTTCATTCCGTTCATTTGTTCCACAGTACCTGCCATCACAAAAGAACTTCTCTGCTGCCTGTAGAAGGTGACGTGGCTAAAATTCCAACGCAAAGGTTACACCTTTCAAGTGCAGGGGAAATATATATACTGGCACTGCAGGGTCAGTACATTGTTTTTATCAGATAAAGTGTGTTTGTTGGGTGTAGTTATGCTTCAATAGATATGAAGGGTTTTCAAGTATGCGTCAAAGAAGGTGATTGCCAGACTTTGACAAAATGAGCGAACACTTCAAAACGAGCGATTTCTTCCAAAGGGATCCCTTGACTGTTAATAATAAAAACACTTCACTGAAGAGTCTCTGTTTTTCATAGATACATAACAATAAGAAACGCCCTTCAAAACATTTTCAAGCGCATTCTGAAATTTAGTGTATTTAATTTTTAAAGAACTCAACATTTATGCACAGCAGGTATTCACCGTTTTTGCTAATTTATCCAGACACAAAGTCATGATTTCCTATTCATAGGAAGGGAATTCATGAGGTATATGAACCTTTTGTCTTCCGTAGCATCACCGTGTTTTTATTTGTGCAGTTTCAGGAGACTGTGTGTAAAACAGTGGACAGGGGAGATGATTGCAGATGACCGGCCAGCTCCCTCACAGCTGCACACTGAATCAGCCGTGGTATCCTCAACCTCACAAACCCGTCCTTCAAGGAACAGCAACCAACTGACACTGACTTCCTCCACTTTACAAAATGAGAAAACTCATATTTGCCTGCACGATATGTCAGCAGAGGTTGTTTAAAACCATTTAATTTCCTGCTCAACTGTTTGGTCGAGCACATTTTGAGGCACGCTTTCTTATTTAAAAATGTAAGCCACTTGACTGAACCGGTTTATAATCTATCCCAGTGCAACATTTTTGGCATTAGATCTCTAAAACATTTCTTGAACCATGGAAAAATGAACAGTTTCATTCAGATACCTGGATATAAGGATATATTTCTTCCTGACATGGACCGCTCGTATAGAATCTATTTCTAAGAAGATACAACAATGCCTTTACTTCATTCATAGACTAAGATTGTTTTGATCCAGTTGCCAAATTACGTTTCTGTTTTGTAGTTTACCGTAGTTTAATTTCAGTGCCGTGTTGTAGTAGAGTTTTGCCTCGCTCAGCGGCCTGTCTGTAAAATTTATAACCAAATTATACATGCAAATCCACTTTTGCACAAGGATTATAGGCCAAGCTGTCACACAGTCTTCTCAGAAAAACTCATAATAAGAGCTCGCTCACACCGTCTAAAAGTACTTCTTATCACTCCTTGCATATTTTGAATGGCACGTAACAATCTCTTCTTCCTCTCTTCTTCTTCTTGCATCACTTGCTATGCTAAATCACTTGGATGCTAAATACATTTCAATGTTCTCTGATCTTTACGTTGTATCATTACATTTGTATTGTGTCATAACCAGGCTGCTGGTGAGTTTGAGTGAGCCAGTGTGTTGTGAGTGTTCTGCTTTGATGAGAAAATAAAGTACGAGCGGTTCTCCTTGTGTTACAATCACTTGCATGTTTTATTATTTTGTAGTTTCAAAGTATAAGTTTGAGTCATAAGCCCTCTGCTACACACTCCCCTTCGATAGTTCCATCCCCTTCCTTGTGCGCAGGCTTCAATCTGACCGCTAAGCTAACAAGCTAACGGCCAAAGCTTTACAAAGGAAATTTATTTGTACAAGGCCGGAGTGAAATGTATTTAAAAGTAGTTAAGGATGATTTAATCTCTCCTTAGTACGTCACAATAAAGCGTCTTACAGTGGTTTTTATGCCTCTGAATAAAAACTTCCTCATTGGAAATGATTCCGCGAAACCCTGCCGATAGAGAGAGAGACATAGAAATGATGCTGATCTATCTTGAATTTTAAATATAATTTGACTATTTTCTATTCCCTTGGTTTCTTCAGAATTCTATAAAATGTGTAAATAAAATAAGAATAAATTGTCTTAATACCTCAGGTGGAACCAGCCCTACATGAGTGCTGCTCGGCCCTCGATGTTTTTATTTTGGGCCCCCTCTGTGATTGAGTTGGTCGCCCCTGCTCGAGAAGAAGATCATGAAGTCGGTCCTCCTCTGCTCTCCACTTCACACCAGATAGTTTTCATTACTTTCAGTGAGAGTATGTGTTAGGGTGAAACTCAAAGTTTTCTGAATTTACAATTTGTATATTACTCTCTTTTTCTTTCGATTCTCCCGTCCCAGCTTCCCCATAAAAGCGTCTGCCTATTGCCCACCCTCCCCAGCCTGCCATAGCGACTCTCGTCTCCTCCCTGGATTCCCCTCGGCCTGTGGATCACTTTCATTATCTTTCTCTCTGACGATTGCTCCCAGGTCCGCTGTTCACCTTCAAGAACTATGTTTTCAAACAAAATATCCATTGGGACTTTGTTTGTCTGCTTCTACACAAAACACTACTACACATTACAAAAAACTTAAAGGTAACTTCCTGAAGTATGCCGCAGCTTTTTGCTGTCATGCGATACGTGACTGTGAGGAATCTGGTTTGAGGAAATTACAAATAAATTTGATTCAGTCTTACATAGACTGTCATACATTTTTAACCCTTGTAAAAATGATCAGCAAAGATCAAAACTTAATTTAAATATATTAAATTAAATGTCACACTTGACCACTCCTGGATCTGATACCCAACCCTATCTGGGAAACATTTTCCCAGATAACTACAAGTATTTATCATACAATAACTTCCAATCGTTTGACCACCATAGCGTCGGAGGTTTTGGCGAGATTAAACCTGACCCCTTTATAAACTATGTTATATGATGTTTCTTTCTAGATTTTATTTTCTTGGGGGTATTAATTAATTTAATATCTTAGACACTTTTTTGTGATCAAGCAAGTTTTTTAAACACTGAATGAAATATAAGTAGGTATTTCGTGCAAATAGTCCGTTTTACCTTCATTATCAAGAGAAATCTCTTCAAAGTTTAGGTAGAGTGTTTTTAGAAAACTATTCGAACCTCATTTGACTTTTTTTTTTGTTTGTTTCTTTTTAATAAGGCCTCACATGCTTTAATATGCAAAAATAAAAACCTACTGCTCAGATAGGACATTCTCAAAAGCCATGGAAAATGTCTCCTCCTCAGTTGCCCCTTTGACATGTGGCGTCCCCCAGGGCTCCATCCTTGGCCCCTTACTCTTCAGTATACACATGCTGCCACTGGGTCATATGATAGACAGGTTCAGTCAGGTGGAATACATATTCAGCTGAGAAAATAGAGACTCAAAATGTTTGCAGCCAAACAGTGGAACAGGACATCAGAGGGTTAAACATACTGAAACCAGAACAGTGTGAGTGAGGGTTAAGAATCACGTTGGTGATTCCAGACTCCAGAGGGTGAATCAAAACTTAACTGCAATTATGATGAACATCAGACACCGTTTATTCACATAAGTATGAAAATGGGTCACCTAGTCAGTTATTTGTCATACTAATAGCATAAATCAAGTATTTGATTGTAGTATTTTCAAATATACTTATGTAAATATGTAGATGTGTGTATATGGCAAGGCCTTATATAAATATATACATGTGATAAAGGAAGAACATGTATTATAAAAAGATAATGATAGTAATTAGCACTTTCAGGAGAATCTGCATGGATTACTCATTTCTATTCGGGTTATTTACCGATAAATATCTGTGTTTAAATGACTTAGAGAGAGAGAGAGAGAGAGAGAGAGAGAGAGAGAGAGAGAGAGAGAGAGAGAGAGAGAGAGAGAGAGAGACAGAGAGAGAGAGAGAGACAGAGAGAGACCCATTGATGATTTGACTCGTAATTAATGACATAATTACCCTTATGTTCAAATTAATTAATGGTTTTGACATTTATGGCGTCTCACAGTAGCTACGATCCAAAGTTTCCTAATGACAAATTTTTTTGTTTTATTAAAAGAGTGCACCACTGAATAGATTTTGATCAAGATCAGCCAAACCTGACACCTTCATTAATCATAATTCAGCTCGACCACCAACAGTTCTGGGAAAGACTCGGGTTCAGTGTCTGTGCCCGGATCCACTTCAGAATTAAAACCACTCTTCTAAAATCTAACCCTAGATAAAAACTCTTCCTCCAACTCTCATTGTTGGGTGTAACAGAACTCAATGTTTGGACTGATGCTATTCCACTGTAGAAAAACTTTCAAATTAATTTACCTAATGAAAAAGTTATGAAAATCAAGCTAATTAGTCTTTCTTGACAAGATCAAAGTTATTCAATTAATGGAATTACAGAAAGTGATGACATACTGTAGAAAATCTCAATAACCAACTATCTACTGTATAAAATCACAATAACCAATATTACACTGTAAAAAATGATGGTAAAGAGTTATGTACTGTAAAGATCAATCAGAGATTAAAAATAAATGTCCACATACTGTCGAAAATCAGGCTGACCGATAATATACTGCAGAGAATTACAGTGAATTATCATGTACCGTAGAAAATCCCCGGGACTGGTACCACGCCGTTGAAAACTACAGTAAATGTTCATATATTTCACAGAATCACTGCGACCTACATTATTCTGTAGATGATTACAGTAACTTACTACTGAATGTAGAAAATCACACTAACCTTTTGTATGCATCACCAACCATAGAACAGCACCAATATATGGTCATGGTCACTAATATACTGTAGATAATTACAGTAAATTATCACATTATGTAGATAATCACAATGACTGATATTATAATTTATAAAATTACAGTAATTTACCATTTCGAAAGGTAAATTATCTTACAAAGGTAAGATGTTTTTGTGCCTTTTAAAATGCATATCATTCCATGACTTATATAAAAGGTGATGAAAATAACAACTGTAAAGGTTGATGAACTGTTCATTGTATATAAACATATATATATGTACAGTATATAGATAAATATATGTGTGAATGTATTTGTATGTGTACATATAGAAATATACATTTTTTTATTTTATTTATATATGTATTTATACGTGCATATATTTATACATATATGTATATACATACAGTATATAGTTGTATATATGTGTGTATGTATTTGTATTTATACTTATAGAAACATACATATATGTATATATATATTTATTTATATATATACACTTATATATATTCATAACATATATACATATATGTATCTATATATACGTGTATATATATATATATGTGTGTGTGTGTATGATGTATATTTTTATCTATGTATATATGTATGTATACATATATGTATATATGTTTGTATGGACATCTATTTATATGTGTGTGTGTGTAAATAATGTTTATCCAAACATGTCTATAAAATGTTTTATCATATAATAAGTCTTCATTTTTAGTGAACTTTAAAATATGTGTATGTATATATATATGTATGTATATATATATATATATATATATATATACATATATATATATATATATATATATATATATATATATATATAAATATATATATATATATATATATATATATATATATATATATATAGTTATATATATATATATATATATACATATATATATATGTATATATA
>VRLP01007473.1:0-21624 GCA_009660295.1 Lophius piscatorius | reverse complement strand
CACACACACACACACACACACACACACACACACACACACACACACACACACACACACACACACACACACACACACACACACACACACACACACACACACACACGTCGTTCATTCATTCATGTAATAGTCTGGATCAGAACAATATTCCGATTGTTTGGATCATATTATATTTCTGATCTAGATACTGTTATTTTATCTAATTAGTATTATAATATTCTGGATCTGAATCCAAGTAATACTCATGATCTTGGATCAGAGAAGTATTCTGGATCTGGATTCAGGTTACATTTTTTTATTTGGATCACAGTTAAATTCCAGATCTAAATCCAAGTGGTATTCAGTATATGGATTAAAGTGATGTCAAGATCGGGATCCAAATCCTTCAAACCAGGCAGAGCCCACGTGAAAGACTGACAGCTAGACAGACAGACAGACGGGTGGGCAGACAGGTGGACAGTGAGACCTCGTAGGCTCTGGATCCGGTGAGCTCTGCCAGCGTCTGAGCTCCTCCTGCTGCAGCCTGCAGGTGGAGACACTGCTGGGTGCTGCTGGAGTCCATCCACACCGGACTGTCAGACACCGAGAAAGTCTCCTGGTAAAGCAGCAGAACATGCAAACAGGTGAGCAGGAGAACGTGACCACACATGTGACCTCACAGGTGATCTCACAGGTGACCTCGCTGCAACATCACCCACAGACCTGCAGCAGCTGGTGCAGGTTCTGGTCCGGGTCGAGGTGTTTCAGGGTCTCAGACGCTCCTCTTCTCCAGTACACACTGCCATGTTGCTGAGAGAGAAACGGTCCAGGTTCACACAGTAAAACAGTCCAGGTTCACACAGAATAACAGTCCAGGTTTATACAGTGAAACAGTCCGGGTTCACACAGAATAACAGTCCAGGTTCATACAGAATAACAGTCCAGGTTCATACAGAATAACAGTCCAGGTTCATACAGAATAACAGTCCAGGTTCATACAGAATAACAGTCCAGGTTTATACAGAATAACAGTCCAGGTTCATACAGAATAACAGTCCAGGTTCACACAGAATAACAGTCCAGGTTTATACAGAATAACAGTCCAGGTTTATACAGAATAACAGTCCAGGTTCACACAGAATAACAGTCCAGGTCTATACAGAATAACAGTCCAGGTTTATACAGTGAAACAGTCCGGGTTCAAACAGTGAAACAATCCAGGTTCATACAAAAAAAACAGTCCAGGTTCACGCAGTGTAACGGTCCAATCTAGAATGGACATCAATGAGTCTGGATGGGTTCTGGTCTCACCTGGCCACTGCCTGACAAGGCTGTGACGCGGGAGAAGTCGAGCCCCGCCCTCTTCATCTTGTCCAACAGCAGGTCCAGAGCCTGATGACAGAGACAACCACCAATCAGGGTGCAGATTGAGGACAGGGACGCAGAGAGAGGTCGAAGGTCAAGGGACCACCCTTCAGAGCGAGTTTGTTCTTAAACCAGAGTGGAAACAGCTGAATGATCCTGACTGAATGCATCCTACCTTCACCCACATCAGTACAGGAGAGGTGACCCTCAGCCGGTCAGCATGGAGATGAACTCCTCCCTGGGTCCTAGGACAAACAGGATGTGCTCACTTTCAAAATAAAAGACCGAACATCAGATGAATATCACCGAGCAGAGCCCTCTACAAGTAGCACTAAACCAGACAGCAGTAAGTGTCTTACCTGAACTCAGGTAGCTCAGTGTCAAACTGCACATTGTCCTGGTGAACCACCTTCAGGTCTCCATCAATCGCCACGACCTTCAGCTTCACACATCAGCAATTAAAGCGTGCAAGGATAAGTATCGGCATTTAAGACTCAGCAAAACTATTCAACCGCTGTTGTTTACGAGCCTTATTTATTGTCATAACAGCCAAGACAAATTTAAATTAGTCAGTAACACATCCCTCATCAGAGACACAATAACTAATCAACACTAGTAGCTAAAATTAGCTATTATGCTAACATTTGTTAATGTCAAGTATTACTGCTAATATTAGCTAATGTAAGTTCACACTGCTTATGTTAAGCTTCTGATTCTGAAATAGCAGCTATAGTTGCTTAGCTTGAATAACGTGTGCTAATGTAAGCTAATATTGTCAAAGTTACCTATTATAAGTTATCATTGCTAAAGTTATCAAATGTCAAGTATCGTTGCTCAAGTACGATAACGTCAGCTATCATTTTTAAAGCTGGATAATGTTTGTAATCTCCCAACTGAGCAATACTCACAACTAAAGGAAAAAAATGTCAGCTATAGTCACAACAACAGCTAACAGCTAAAGCTAGCACCTTGGTTCCAAAAGAAGTCCGGGTACTTTCTAGAGTCACATGTCAAGTATCCCAGTAGAAGCTGGTGTCTGTCTGTGTATCATGTTAGCAGCAGGTCAGAGCAGCTCAGGGTTCTACAAAGTCCTGGAGACGCTTCAACCATCCAGACACTGCAGGAAAATAAAATTCCTGACTCCTGCAGGCTCAGATTCAGTTAAAACCCTGAAATATCAAATAATTTATTTATTGCAACGGTCTGATATACTTAATTTAACATTTTAAATGGCAGTTGAATAAGTTTCCTTTGAACTGTATGTTTAAAACCTCATGAAGATTCTAAAACATCCGATTGTTTAAATATTCAAGTAACTCAAAACTAGCCTCAATGGGACTAATTTACATAAACTTTTATTTTTCTGTATCTTGCATTGTAATATTACTGCTTTAAGTTACACTGAACTGAATACTTTTTTAAAGTGCTTTTGATCTTTAACTGTATGGATGAATAAAGTTTGATTTAATTTTTGTGTGTTTTCAGACTGAATCCAAAGGTCACCGTAAGACCAGACTAAAAAACGTCACATTCCTTCGTCTTCCGCATTGCGTAATGACGACACACGCAAACCGCGTGCGTGACAAACGTCAGCCAAAACAAACGTGCGAAGCAAATGTGATATAAATACAGAGAGGTACCTGCTGCGTGCTGAAGTCGAAGCCCAGGTAAAGAGGAGAGTTCCGACCGGCCGCCATCATCAGCGAAACACGGAGAGGGAGGAGCCTAATATTTAAGGGGACAGTAACACGGTCCTTGATCATCAATGTCAATCATTGTCAGACCAACACACAGGAAGTACGTCAGGAAAAGAACTGCGTTTACAACAACGACTGTTACTACGAAGTTTTTGACCGTATGAGCCGGAAATGAAATAATTTAACTGTTCAGTATTGGTTGATACTGATATAAACAGGTATGGATAAGGAAGGTACACTATGTTGTGTTATGTGTTGGAATGCACTTGTATATACTGGTATATACTAGTTCATACTGGTATGTTGTGTTATATACTGGTATATACTAGTATCTATTGGTATACACTGGTATGTACTGGCATATACTGGTATATAATGGTACATACTGGTATGTACTGGTATATACTAGTATATACTGGTATATACTAGTATATACTGGTATATACTAGTATCTACTGGTATATACTAGTATATACTGGT
Source organism: Lophius piscatorius (assembly GCA_009660295.1). Lineage (NCBI taxonomy): Eukaryota > Metazoa > Chordata > Actinopteri > Lophiiformes > Lophiidae > Lophius > Lophius piscatorius. Next base: position 18,106 of record VRLP01007473.1, on the reverse strand, counting down.
ATATACTAGTATCTACTGGTATACACTGGTATATACTTGTGTGTACTGGTATACCCTGGTATATACTAGTATGTACTGGTAGGAAGTACTTTATGCAGGTGAGAGAACTGCCTCTGGGTTTAATCAGTCTGGTAAACTCGGTTTGTCTCAGAATAATAATGGCGGCCTGTTTAATGGAGTGTGTGCGGCGTTCGTTCTCCACTCCTGTCAAACAATCTGACGTGATAGTGGGAACAGTGAGTTCAATGCTGCACATTGTCCTTCACTGTTTACACAGCGATCAAAGTCATACAGTAGTGTGCGTCTGTGTGCGCGCCAGTGTTTATCAGTCCAGTTTCCTGCCTGACAAGGTAAAACAACAGAAGCACGTCGGCTTCCTGTTTCCACTCATTTCTTCTCCCGCCGCGCCAACACTCTTCACCTAACCTCCTTTCTTCTGCAGAGTTCATCCAGTCCCGATGCCTTCAGGTGGATTGAAAGAGCCGGTTTGTCAGAGCTTCCAGAGGTCTTTAAATGCATCATCCGCCCTCATGCTGCAGGTGAAGGGTGGATTCACCGACCGGGGATAAACACCTGCAGCAGGTGATGCCAACAGGATGTCCTGCTCCTGCTGCTGCTGTGTGAATTCCAGTGTGGAGCTGCTGGAGGGTAAAAATAATAATGATCTGCACACGTTTCTGCCAAGGGAGAGTGAGGGTAACCGAGGAAGTTCTCTGCCGCACCAATCATTTTGAGAAGCCTGAAATCACACTTGTGTCAAGGTCTCGGGTGGTGACGACGCTGATTGACGATTTGTTTTTATTCTGAGCAGATGCTCGTACGGAAGCTTTCACTGCCATTGAGATAAAAAGAATCATTCATTTAATATACCAACTTAAGGACTTCAATAAAAAAAAAAAAATGGGTCTCTAGAATTTAATTAGTGGGAAACATAATTGAATTAATGCAAAATTTTGCTTAAATTAGAAAGAAATGATTGTTAACTGATGGAGAATTTTTTCTCAAAAGCTGAATATCCACAAACTTCTAGAGACTAATGGGAAATTTACTCAAAATTTGTCAAAGCTCTGTCTCTCAAAAAAAAAAGAAATGAAAAATGTTACAGTATTAAAAAAATTGGAAATTTTTCAAAATTATGAGATATTTTCAAAAAAATACTGAGAAGCTTTTTTTTTGCGATTATTGGTATTTATATTTTTGCAAAAATAATGAGAGAGTTAAGGAACATTATGACTTAGAGAAAATAAAAACTTAAAATAATGAGGACATTTGAAAATTTCTCTGCACTTTTTAAAAAACTTTTAAAAAATATTAAAAAACCTTCAAAATTAATAAAATATGGTGTGACTAAAAAAGAAAAGAAAAATGTGTTCAAAATATTGTGAAACATATTCAAAAATGTTGAATTTTCTAAAAAATATGAAGAAACTCTTAAAACAGAAAAGACTGTAGAAAAAAGAAATAAATTATTACTTCAAATTTGAAAGATCTCAAAGCTTGAATAAATAATGAGTAACGTGTTCCGTATATTAAGAAACATTCTCAAAATAATGCCGAATTATCTCAGATTAATTAATTAAGAGTTTAGGAAAATGATGATTTGAAAAGATAGAAAAACTCAAAATAATGACAAAATTTGCCACAAACTCTCCAAAATGATGACATAACATCTCGAAATATTTCGATACTTTATCACAATGATGAATTCGTTTTTCAAAAAGAAATTATTTTCATTTCTTGAGGAAGTTTCTCATTTTCTGAAGATAATTTATGATATTCTTTTTAGTTCAGTAAGTTGTGTAAGTGAAAATAGTTTTCAATTCAAGCAAAGATCCTCCTTTGTTTTTATGTATCTATTAATTTTCGTACATCTCTTTTTAAATCCTGTTGATGGGCTCGTGTGTCTGTCTGGAGGTCGAGGGTCAGCGCGTGTCCGTTTGTCCCGCAGGGATCAGGAAGAAGGAGCGGCTCGTGAGTGAGAGGGAGGAGGAGGAAGCCGGGGCAGGAGAGGGAGAGGAGAGCAGGAGGAAAATGGACATCTCTCTGCTCAGAGAGAAATACAGGAGCACCAGGGAGAGACAGAGGAGGCACACCCAGGTGCTTCTCTTCAGGACAGGTGGGAGCAAAAACGTTTGTTTACCTGGTTACAGCAGTCTGACTTTTTTTCCTGAGAAGGAAAAAAACAATAAAAACAGGAGTAACGTCTTACTTTTAGACACAAAAACTGAATATAGTCGAGTCTGATTAGGCAAATGTGCAATTCTATGTTGAAGTGTTGTTCTTAAATACCTGAAATGCGTTTATTTCGAGTCAGTCACGAAAACCGGAAATCAGCGTGGGACTTCTTTTTCTGGACTTCAAAATAAAAGTATGATATCGATTATCTGTATTATTCATTTCACCCGGCAGTGGTTATGATATTATGACAGATTATTGTGTAGCTTCAGATCAATCTATGACTTCTGGAATAAATGATTGCATTTGCGATGAAGGTCAAACACCAGAACTTCCTGTTGTTGTTTTCAGCTGTCTGATGTGACGGTTTGAAACTTGTTTTGAGGATTCTGTTACAGAATTACACTCACCGTGATAGTGTAACATAATTCACAGTTTATAACGTGCATTTTGTTCTGAAAGAAATAAGAGTTAAAGGTTTGATGATCGACTTCCTGCACAGGTGTGTTGGTAGAGCTCAGGTCAGTGTGAGGCTCGTGACTCCACTTTAAAACTTGTTTGGTCTTAAATGTAATGCTGGAGAGTAACAAAGTAAACTTACGTTTGACACGAGTTTCCCAAAGTAACCAATGTTTCAGAGCAGTTGGCGGCTGTAAACACACACGTATAGATCTGTAAGTGTATTTATGTGTGTGTGTGTGTTTTGTAGGATTAAATATTCATATAAACATATATTTACACATAATTATATATGTATTCAGTCATTACTATTTACTTGCTTTACTAGAAATATTATCAAATTAATGTTGTAGTTTTGTACTGATTCTAATATAATATCGTAGTATAGTATAATAGTACCATATTAATGTTGTAGTTTTGTACTGATTCTAATATAATATCGTAGTATAGTATAATAGTACCATATTAATGTTGTAGTTTTGTACTGATTCTAATATAATATCGTAGTATAGTATAATAGTACCATATTAATGTTGTAGTTTTGTACTGATTCTAATATAATATCGTAGTATAGTATAATAGTACCATATTAATGTTGTAGTTTTGTACTGATTCTAATATAACATCATAGTATAGTATAACATTAGCATGTTAAATCTAGTAATGATCATGTTTTTAAAACCCTCTTTCTCCAGTGTCAGAGGAACTATCAGAAGCCGTCAGTATTGTGCCTGTCACTCAGGGTTTGACGTCACCATGGGAACCAAATACAGACCTGACGCCAGTGAAAACCTATGACCTCGATCCGACGACCTACGACCCCTGGCACGTCCACCTGGGCCTCCACAAGCGATTCTGTCCCAGAGTCATTCTGCAACTGCCGGCTTCTTCTCCAGAAACAGTAAACACCATCGGTTCCTCCCGGTTAGTAACAAACCAGCTGGAGGGTGGTTATTATTATTATTTATGTTATTACAGCATTTTTAGTATTATAATTATTATTATTATTACTATTTATATTATTACAGCATTATTATTATTATTATTATTATTATTATTATTATTACAGCATTATTATTATTATTTATATAATTACAGCATTTTTATTATTTTTATTATTATAATAATAATAATAATTATTATTATTATAGCATTATTATTTATGGTATTACAGAATTTTTATTATTATTATTATTACAAAATTAATAATTGTTATTGTTATAAATAAAACATTATTATTTTCATTATTATTATTATTGCATTATCAAATATGTGAGTAATCTGTTACTATGTGAGTAATCTGTTACTATGTGTGAGTAATCTGTTACTGTGTGTGAGTAATCTGTTACTATGTGAGTAATCTGTTACTATGTGTGAGTAATCTGTTACTGTGTGTGAGTAATCTGTTACTATGTGTGAGTAATCTGTTACTATGTGTGAGTAATCTGTTACTGTGTGTGAGTAATCTGTTACTATGTGTGAGTAATATTTCTCTCCTCTGATGTTTTTAGATCAAAGGCTCTGACATCATTATGTCACACAAACATGAAAGTAAACAATCAGTGAATTTGTTCAGAAACTCTTTGATAACTTCTGCATCACATCTGATAGAAATACCACAAAGTTCTGGTTCTTCTACACAGTTTCTGTGGGTCAGAACCAGGAGGACTCTCTGTTTGGACCAGCTGGACAGACAATGGACCCAGAATGGGAGATGCCACCTTTATCCACCAGAGGGAGCTGCATGCACACACTACAAATCAACGTTTATATTAAATTGTAGCATTGTGTGTGGTTCTGCCCTTAAATCCGGATACACACCAGAATTTAATGTGGTCTCCTCCGGCAGGAGACCCATCCTCCCACCCAGTCCCTTGGAAACCTGTTCAGTTGTTTAAAACTGCAGACAGTCCAACCCGCAGACAGACAGAGGGACACAGGAGAAACATTCTATATAGTTCATGCACTCTATCGGATAATATCATATTTCATATCGTCCAGATTAAAAAGAGTCATCGGTGTAGAATCTGGACAGGATGTTCTTAGAACCTTTGCCGGGAGCCCGTGGAATCACAAGAACCCAAAGAGCCTCAGAACCCATTGCATCACAGACTTTGCTTCGGCTCTGTTACGATCAGCTGTTTGTAAATTCAATTCATCGGGACGGCTTTTGATTGTTTCCTTCATGTTTTCTTCATTCTCCAGACAATCCTCTTCCTCTGAGGCTGTCAGCTCGCGGCAGGATGTGGAATCAACATCGGACTCGCTCAGCAGCTCCAGAGCACCATCTCCATTTAACCGCTCCAAAGAAGATGACGGCACCGACACTTCCAGAGGAGAACCAGATTCGGAACCTCCGGAGATATCCAGAGGAGCTCCAGAGAAGATGTGTCCACTTCAGGCTTCTGGCTGTGCTTTAGAGCAAAATCCCAGCGACGGATCCAAACTGGATCTTCCTGCGAACGCGCTCACCAGCTTTGATGAAAGCTCCACCCCCATCGCCTCCATCACCTGCTCCCCCAGCAGCTCCACCACCAGCATTCATGACGACCTGAAGTCCAGTCAGTCCAATAGACAAACCAGCAGCAGCATCCTGAAGGACGGCCGCCCCTCGACGTGGAGAGGCTCAAAGAACTTCTCGTGCCGGGCCCCCAGCCTCACCAGACAGCTCAGTGTCGGAGGAGTTGGCGTCTCCTCATCTGGGGTCCACCAGAACCAGAGCTATCACCCGTTCCCTCACAGGAAGATCCCAAAGATCTCTGAGGCTGCTCGGAGGCTGGGGATGTACGCGTCCCTCTGAGAGGTTCAGACTGACGTCCAGGATGTAGAGGGACAATTTCCAGAGTCTGAATTCTGGTGTGAGAGCTGGGAGTATTTCAGGCGTGTCAAGTGATGCGGAACATCAATCTTTAGTTTTTAAGAAAGAACACAAGTGTCAAATATACTTTTAACAAACACAATCATGGAATTCAAATAATCCATAAATATAAACAAATGATGGAACAACGTTAATTGTGAAATAACCCAATAAAGGTTTCAATATGACGCAAAAAAGTGACCCGGAGATGTTATTTTATTATGAAATGAAGCCAGATAATAAAATAAGGACATGAATTCTAAAATTGATGTTGGATTTTTTTTTTATGGCTTTCATGGAAAGACATTTTTAAGAATTGATCACATTTTTTTTTTATATATATATATATATATATATATATATATATATATATTAATCCTTTTTAAATAGATGTATTTAACCAAATTAATTTTATGACAGTAGGATTATGGTTGTTATTTTTGCAGTCAGTTTAAGGTTATGTTGCCTTTAATGTATTTCTTTTTCTTTTATGTCTTTTTGCATTGATGGCATGTCACTTTAAGTTGATGTTTTATTTTTATTACTCTTGTATTTAATTTTCATTAGGGTTATGTCATTTTAAGATTATGTGTTATTTATATTCATGTAAAATGTATTATATTCTGCATAAGGGTTAAGCGAAGTTAAGATTTTATTCCTTTTGAGCCTTTTGCATATCCGTAGTAGAACAAAGATCTTCTGCAGTAAGAAGACCAGTTCCTTGTGCTGCGACTGTCACGCAACTACCCTCTGGATCCTGGTCGACGTAGGTTGCGTGAAGCGGTCCTCGAAACTTGCTCTGAGTGAGACCTCTTATTCTCCCTCCGCATTACTTCCTTAAGTGACACGACGAGTATACCAAAACAACACCGTTGTGTTGCGGTGAACGTGAACGGTGATTTCACAGATATTTCTGCGCGTAGAACCGTTTGTCATCGTCTCCTGAAACATCACGGTAAGCGTCATTGAGATACAACATTGACTGCAGAGAGATTCAAAGAATAAAAACATTGAAAATGCTTTTTTAAGCTCAATACAACATTGGCTACCTCCTGTAGCTAATGACAGCTAGGTAGCTATTAGCCGTGTGAATGACAAACGAACTGCGTCACTGACGTTAAATGGACTTTCAAATGAATGTTTTTAAATCAGGTATTTAGTGTACTGTCAACCATTTTAAGTATTTAACCCGTATGCAGGAGCTGTTGCCATTTTCTCTGTTTAACAGACTTTAAACCGCTAACTAGTTATCCATGTAGTTTGGCTACATGACAGGACTGTCCAGTCAATATCCTCCAAATAACGCAGTTTGATGCAACGGTCTTGGAAATCACGGTCAAATAACTATATCATGCTGTGTTTTCGTTTTATATAGAGTTAGGGGTTAGGGAAGAATATCTCGGGCTAGTGGCGCAATGGATAACGCGTCTGACTACGGATCAGAAGATTCTAGGTTCGACTCCTGGCTAGCTCGATATTTTTTTTTATTGCGCTTTTGTTTTAAATTTTATATATAAATAGTTTATAAAATATTATAGGGGTTTCTTGCAGATGATATTAAATGATTTATAATTGTAATGACTCGAACATTTTATTTCTGGATCCATAAACAGAGAATCTTACTTTTCCCCATCATGCACCTGGAGGTGTCTGTTAAGATGCGTTCACGGCGACTGGGACGTTTCTAATGTAGGTTTCAAGTAACCAAAACGAGAAGATGGAGTTGAGTGATGATTTACGAGGTGATTTTATCAGTTTTAAGGTGATTTAACGGAAACGGTTATGAAATGATGAAAACCTATACATAAAAAAGGGGCCTTTTAACATTTAACACAAGTGGCTTAGGGGGTGGAATTTGAAATGTTTCTTCTTGCTCATCACAGTTGATCATCGTTTTGCATCTTGCCCTGACCTCTACATCTTCCTCTGTCACACCAACCAACTGCATGTCCTCTCACCACATCCAGAAAACCTCCTCTTTGGACTTCAACAGTGATTATCATTTGCACATCCCATCTAGCATTCATTGTTCACAGATCCCCCCCCCCCCCTAAAACAACAAATAAACAAAACACTCCCAAAGCAAAATCTTCATGTCTTCATGGCTATCACTGTAGTAGTGGTGATATGGCCTGCTACAGTAAAGTAGGTGATGAATAGCAGTTTTGTTTTGTGTTTTAAATGATGAATGATTAATGTAAAACCAGGCAGATGATGAAAATATAGTCTATGTTTTCATCATCATCATGACTGTTAATAAAAAAAAATAAAAAAGAATATGAATAAAAATCAGCTTGAAAATAATGAAATCACTGGATAATTCATCCCCCCCCCCCCCCAATGCTCTACCTGATTAAAAAAACCTCAGATATTACATGTACTGATCTGATCACGTGATCAACTCCTTAATGATAAATGATTTTTATCCTCGTAATAAGTTTCTGAAGGTTTGGAATAACTGATCAGAACAACTGTGTGTTTTATGTTGTAATGTTATGGCTGATCGTTACAGTTGTTTTCAAGAAGGTACCCATGTGTTCCAGCTGTTTTGTAAACTTTATTTTGTTTCAACCGACTCAACAATTCTCAAAATATCACAGTTTTTTAAAGGTCTTATATTGTTATAAAGAGTCACCGGTTAAAGAGTCAATTCAACTAAAGTCAGAGTGTAAAACAACTTTTATATTCCAGGAACAAGTTTTGTCCCTGGGTCCTGGCCTCCAGCTAGAGATTCTGTCCCGAGTCCAATCTTTCCTCTAGTAATAAAGTGGAATCCGCCTGAGGGGGAATTCCTGCTGCTCTCAGACGACTTTCACTTTGACTTTTTCTCACCTCTCCTGCTGTTTTACCCTTCGTCTCCTCTTCTCCAGAAAATGGCGGTGCTGAACACGGAGGCCAAACTGAAGAACCAGCTGAAGCAGGAGAAGATCCAGCTGTGGAACCCGCCGTACACGGACCACAAGAACCAGCCGGGACAGCAGCACATGCAGGTCAGCTCCCACAGAGGAGAGCATTCGTGGAAAACTATAAGATGAAGAAACTCATCCTCAGTCAAAGTCAGAGACGGAATATTTTACACATTATGCTAGAAAACAAACTCAATGAAGAATATTTTTTATCCGACCAAAAACTAAAACTAAAAGCCGATTCGACCAGTCCATGTTTTTGTTGTCTCTCATTTTCTTAAAAAAAAAAAAATAAATAAATATTATTGTTGTTTATATTATTAGAATTATATATAAATTACTTTGATCAATATATTGACTTTATTTTCATGTTTTTTTTATTATTTATAACAAAAATGCTATTATATAGTAAATAGGGAATTCTAATCTAAATATTATAAATATAAATTATATTTGAATGTAATATTTTATATTTTAATATAGCTATTCTCATTATTCATTTTTGTTTGTTATTATAACAGTTTATGATTTAATAAAAATTATTTTTGTATGATGATGTTTAAATATCCTCCTTAATATAAAGGATATAGTAGTATATAATAAACAGTAGATAGTAAATACATTATTACTACTGATAATAGATTATTATGCTTTCATTTCATTTTATGTATAGATATACAACATATATTTATTACATAATATGTGTACATTTATTTCATTTTTTAGGTTTTATTAATCATTGTCCTTTTTTAAAATTCTTTATTATTTTATATTTATTACTTTTATTAACATTACAATTATTCATTCCCAGGCATGAAGGATTTGCGTTTGATTGAAATTGTTTACTTTCATAGTAAGAGGATAAAGATAAAGTCGTTTAAATCAAACTAGAGGGAGGGGAATCTGAAGTCCAACACAATTACAGTCAAACAAGCTCTTTTTGTTCCGCTCATGCAGGAGAGTCTGAGCATCTCCATCTTTCTTTCTTGTCTGTTTGGTCAGGAGCTGGCGGAGCGCTACGCCCCTCTGCTCTGTCTGTCGGCGGCGGCGGCGGCTGAAGCTCTGGAGTCGATCCGGCTGCAGGCGGTGAAGAGGGGGAATGGAAACAGAACGTTCAGGGAGACGAACGTGGCAACGCTGGAGCTGCTGCTGCCCAGAGACGGCAAGAAGGTGAAGACGGAGACCAAACATCCAAAGTCTGCTTTCCTGATGTTTCCTCATCGTCATCATCTCATTTAGAGGAAACGTGCAGAATCAGCCGTCTGAGCATCTGAATGCCTCGGGATTTTTTATCACATTTGTTTATGGAGACGCTCTGCAGTACAGTTAGTGTTACGGCCATCAGCTGGTTATCAGGACGGACGCAGCCGTGGAGGGAAGTCGCTGCGCTTCTTCAGCAATGTTTGTTTTCCAGGGCATAACTCAAAAAACATTTGATGTTTCTCGTGAAACCTGAGCGAAAACATCTACCCATCAGCCGTAACATTATGACTGCACAGATTATCTCGCTACCGGGGGCGGGTCTTTATTTAGGCGTTAAACACTAAGTGGACGGTTCGGTCGTGGCGAATATGTCTGCCCCTTCAGAGAGACGCTCTAGTTTTAGTTTTTTTGTAGAGAGGTGGAGAAACGTGCCTTTTCCTACTGAACCAGGAAGTGAATGGAAAGATTCAAGTTTGTTTAATTTCAGGAGCCGAAGACAAAGAACCACCTGGAGACGAGGTTGGATGTGTCTGTTCAGGAGGTTGTGGACAGGTACACACACACACACATACATGCAGGACGATGTCGCCGTATGGTTGACGAGGATCGTGTTGATGTTGTTTTGTGTTCCTGTGCTGCAGGATTGGCGTGGAGTACGGCCTCAAACACGTCAAACTGATCCTCAATGGGAAAACTCTGTGTGTAGGTGAGTTCAGGAGAGCTGAAGGTGAGAGGTGTTTCTAGGCTGCCTTTTCAAAGTGGGCTAGAGTGCCTTCTTTCCACCTCTAGGATCTATAGAAGTGCGGTGGAGGTAGTAACAGAGACGCAACGGATGTCATTGTAAACGCGAGAAGGAAAGGTAGGCGGTGACTGTGATGTTTTGATGATATAGTTTATGTGCAGCTGAGAACTGGAAGCCTTGAAAAACAGTAGAGTGAACAGCTAGTATCAGTTAGCAGCTAGTATTAATTAGCAACTAGTATTAATTAGCAGCTAGTATCAGTTAGCAGCTTCCTCAACAAAGAAGAAGAAGAGCAGCATAAAATGTCTTCATATAAAGGAGACAGCGTGACGTCCTTGCGGCTCTGAGAGGACGAAATCAGCCGCCAAGTAACAGTGATAGGACTGATAGTCGGAGTGATTGAAGGTGGGACTGCATCAAGGATCAGCTCTGAGCCCGTACTAGTTTGCTGCATACTAGGGATATCATGATCTATCGTTTTGCGACTGACCGCGTTATTAAGAGAAACCACCAGAGAAACGTATCACGGCGTCAGTGTGCCACCATGTTTACTAACTGACCACGGATATCAAATCTGTGCCCTGCTGTCGGAAAGTCGCTGCTTTCCGACATCGGCTCCAACACGTCTATTGTGTCCCAACTTCTGGATCATCGTCCATCCTATCACAATGCTAACGCTAATGCTAATGCTAATTATACAGCCACCGCTCAACCAGAGAATCGGGCCAGACTTAGGAAGTGAAAACATCGTCACATCACCTGCACGGGAAATTAGAAAGTAGAAATGAGGTCTTCTGTCGACACACACTCACATACACAGACACACATACACACTTTTAAACACACATACACAAACACTTAAACACACACTCACATACACACACTTTTAAACACACATACACACAAACATTTAAACACAGACACACATACACACTAAAACACTTACACACAAACACTTAAACACACTTTGAAACACACACACACTCGGGAACATACACCACACCGTCTCCGTTATATTAGCAATGAAATTCAATGTTTAACACGAGGAAGACCTTCATGTCTGAGGACACACACCTGTCAGCCAGATTATTACAACCACCGACAGCTGAGGGGAAGGACATGGATTATCTGGCCCTCATGGCGCTTGTCAGTGTGTGGATACATTCAGCAGCAGGTGAACATTTTGTCCTGAGGATGATGAGTTGGAAACATGGTGATGTATTTCTTCAGACGGGGATGATTGGCACATATTTAAAGCATCCCAGCAGACGCTGGTGCCGCTCTGCCATATTTCTCTTCTCTCTCTAAGTCTCTTTAGCTCACAGAACCCCAGAAAAGACATTTCATATTTGAAAAGACACGCGCTCAAAGGTTTTCAGCCGCTGGCGGGTCCAGAGGGAAGAAGACAAAGGCTGTTTGTTGCAGCGCCGTTGCAGGATTTGTGCGTAAAAAGGCCTCAAACCGCCGGGTCGCGGGCCTTACATGTACGTCCCGTCCCACGACCTTGTTCGCTCGGGTCTTCGAGGTGCGATGAAGGCGGGGCGGCTTTCATCAAGCCGGGTACGAGGCTGAGAATGTGTGTGTGTTTGGTGTCATCAGACCGGCGTCTGGACGAGCAGGGCGTTAAGAACCACAGCAAGATGATGGTGCTGAAGGTGAGCGATGGCGAGTTGAAACAGCAACTGAGCAAGGAGGAGGAGAAGAAGAAGAGCCAGAGCGAGAGTCTCCAGAGGACCCAGAAGGGCTTCCAGATCCTGTCGGAGAGAGGTCCGTATGGAGACGTAAATGTAAGTAACACCCTCTGCTTGACGACGTCTGAGCATCATCTCTGCTGTGTTTTTCAGACGGTAGCGAAGACCCACACACCACTCCTTTCCTGGAGATTGCTGACCAGAAAGGGAACCCTCTGAAGATCCCTCATCAGGAGAAGAAGGTAGAGAGTCCTGCTGCCAGGAGCAGCCGTTACGTCATCCAGCTTCTGTGCAGTTTAAGCGTCAAATACCAGAGGAGGGACACAGGAAAGTGGGGGAAAAGCGTCCTCAGGAGGAGGCAGGAGTGGAGGTCATGTTCTACCTTCATGACCTTCTGGAAGTTTTGTGAACGGTTGTGTTGAATGTTTGTCTGAACGTCACCTGAATGCAACATGCAGCACCGTCGGGTGTTTCCCTGAGGGCGTTTAAAGTCTCGCTGTGCCGTTTACTGAAGATTGTATCACTCACAAACTCACGTGTGTGTGTGTGTGTGTGTGCGTGTGCGTCGTCAGGCTCTCATCCTGGCCATGGGCTTCCACGAGAAGGGCCGCTCTCTGATGAAGAAGAAGCAGTTTGACCTCGCCCTGTGTCACCTGCTGCAGGCCGACCATCAGTTCAGGTGCTGACGTCACTCCGATGATTGTAGTGTTCCTAAAGAACCCGTAGTGCCAGATAGAAGTAGATGTCGGTCGGAATAGTCGCTTCCCGCAGGCGCTGAACGCGGTGTGTCTTTGTCTGCGTGCAGTAAATGCGGCTCGGCGCTGCTCGGCTCCGTGGACAACTTCGCCGTCCTGCAGCTGGACGTGGTGTGGTGCTACCGAGCGCTGGAGGCTCTGTCCTGTCTGGACGACGGCAAGAGCCGACTGCAGCGAGCCGAGGACTGTTTCCTGCAGTGTTACGGCGAGCAGCAACAGAGGCTGATGATGATCAAGGTGACGCACACATGGATACACACACAGACATGAAGACACACACAGACATGAAGACACACACAGACATGAAGACACACACAGACATGAAGACACACACAGACATGAAGACACACACAGACACGAAGACACACACAGACACGAAGACACACACAGACATGAAGACACACACACACTCACACAGACACGCAAAGTGAGTAGAGGTATAAAAGAGGTCCGGAACCTCTACCAGACCCTCTACCGGTAGAGGTTCCGGTAGAGGTCTAGAGGTTCTGGTAGAGGTGTAGAGGTTCTGGTAGAGGTGTAGAGGTTCTGGTAGAGTGAGTAGTAAAGGTTCCGGTACACGTTAAGAGGCTCTGGTAGAGGTGTTGAGTTTATGGTAGAGGTGTTTAGGTTCTGGTAGAGGTGTTGAAGTTATGGTGGAGGTCTAGAGGTTCTGGTAGGGGCGTAGAGGTGTAGATGTTCTGGTAGAGGCGTAGAAGTTCTGGTAGAGGTAGAGGTGTAGAGGTTCTGGTTGAGGTTCTGGTAGAGATGTAGAGGGTATTGAATCATGTTGTAACTTGTGTTTGTGTGTGTTGTCAGGGTAACACCGGCAGGGAGGAGGTGCTGTTTCTCCGGCTCTACCTCCTCCAGAGTCTCCTCTCCTACATCGAAGGAAATGACGCTCAGGCCCGACAGCAGCTCACCAAAGTAAGAGTCCGATCACTGCTCTCTTTGTTTGTTTGTTTGTTTGTTTGTTCGTTGTTAAAGGAACAGTCTCAGAGATCCTCTCTCTATCTGCACCTCTCACTTCGTGCCAGGATTACACAGTTACAGCCAGGCTGGACCGGAAGACAGGAATTAGTGTCTTTCATGATGGTTCTGTCTTCTTGGGTTTGTGTGTTGTGTGTTTGTGTGTGTTTGTGTGTGTTTGTGTCAGGTGGAGTCTCTGTACAGTCGTCTGTGTCTGGACACGGGGAAGATGACTCAGCTGATGGCGCTGGGTTTCACTGAGAGGGAAGCTCGACTCGGCCTCAGAGCCTGTGAGGGAGACGTTCAGGAGGCCGCCATCCACATCAGCAACCAGAGACAGGTCTAACACACACACATGCACACACGCATATGCACACACAAACACACTCACACACACACACACACACACACACACACACACACACACACACACATAAAGTTTTTTATAGCAGATCACAAAACGTTAAGTAACATCGTTTCATGGGCTAAAACAGGTATCTGGTCCTTGTTGGTAGACCAGCCTCATCCTGCAGGTTCACACAGAGAAACGGTCCAGGTTCACACAGTGAAACAGTCCAGGTTCACGCAGAGAAACCGTCTCGTGTTTGTGTCCATCAGGAGCGAGAGGAGTTGAAGCAGAGGGAGAGGTCGAAGAGGAGAAGAAGGATGGAGTCCATCTCCACCCTCACTGAGCTCGGCTTCTCTAGGAGAGATGCTGCCAGAGCGTTGCATGTGGCTGACGGAGACGTGGACAAAGCTTACGGAGTCAGTAACTAACTGTCTGTTATTGCTGCCGGTCGGAACCAGTTTTTAAGGCGGATGTCCCGTATAGAAGTGGTGATCCAGGTCCCAGTCTTTAGCCCCGTTAGATAGCTTTTTTAATTTTAGCTTTCATAGTTAATGCTAGCTATAAACTGTCATCACTTTTTGTGACTGAACCTGGAGCGGGCCTGTTTTCTTTCTTTGCTGAAGGACCGGACGGATTAAAAGCTCTGGATGAAGCATCTTCTTTGTTCTTCTTTGTTCTTCTTCTTTGAGCTGCTTTCATTGAGTCTTTGGATGTGTGTCGTCTCCAGATCCTGCTGGACTCCAGTCCTGCCGCTCAGTCCACCAACAACAACACGGAGTGGGTCGGCCCAGAGAAACTGGAGCAGGTACAAACCCCATACCAGTCGGGTCTCTACAGAACCAAACGGGGACAAAATTCACTCCCCTCCTCCGTGTCCCTGCAGCTGCTGTATCTGGGCTTTGAGCGGGACGTCTCTGAGGCCGCCCTCAGACTGACGGGAGGAGACGTCCAATCAGCGGCTCAGCTGCTGCTCGACAACCAGGGTGTCCTCCCCCCGGAGCTCCTGTCGGCATCCCCGCACTCCAGCTCCTCCTCGCCGTCTTCCGAGGAGCCCAGCACCTCCTCCAGCTCCACAGGTAGGAGGACGCTTTTAAGGAGGAGCTTTTAAGGTCGTATGGAAAGGAGGGGGAGGAGCTAGTTGAGACAGGAAATTGTTGTGCACACATTAAAGGTGCAGTGTGTAAAGTCTAGTGGCTAGTTCCAGATTGCAAACTTATTGTCCCCATCAGCTCACCCCTCCCTGTCTAAGAATCTAGGGTGGGCTTCAGATGTCCTCCAGTACGCTGTCATGTGTTGAGGTTATTTGAGATAAATCCATTCACACATGGTGACGGATGGATCTCCTCGATTCATACTCGCCAAGTCTGGGCTAAACCGAACCAAGGAAAACTTTTGGAGGGAAAGCTGCCCCTAGTTTCAGAAATAAACAAAACACGATTTTTCCCAAATCACTCCAGTTCTTCCTCACGTTAAGGTCCATGTGGGTTTAAAATATGAAATGATCCATGACAGGTTTTTGAGTTACAGCGTTTAAAGGAAGGATCGCAGCGATGAAATAAAAAACAACTTTGTTTGAAACCTCGCCGCCCCGGATGGCTGCCGGTTGAGGAACGATCAATCGAACCGGAAACATCGGGGCAAACCCTCCTTCCCTGTGCTGCTGTGGAATCCCTCGGGCGGTCCGCCGTTTACCTCTAAGCCGTCTCCATGTTTCTCTTCCTTTGACGGCGAGGTTTGACGCTTCGTACTTCTTCCTCCCGCTATATAATATGTTTGATCCTCCATCAGTCAAAACAGTTTTCTGGTAACAACTCATAATCATGAACACTATGCTCCGGAGCCGGGGGTCCGGTCGGTGGGTCCGTGCAGGTGAGGACACGGCTCCCTCTGGAGATATAAAGAGTGATTGATGTTTTCAGAGGATTCTACTCTACAACAGACATAGTTACCAGTATTACATTCCATTCACTCAAAGAGAGAACCCTGAGTTTGACAGACTGCACCGTTTAAAGGAGCGCTTCACCCAAAAACCGTGAGACGCTGTCTGAAGGGTAAAACTGCTGTTTTCATCTACGGCCGGAACCAGTGAGCTTTCAGCCGAGAACCACAAACAGATAGTTAGACAGAACTCAGAGACGGATAAAAGTAACCTGTGTTTGTTGTCAGAAGACAGCGAGCTGGTGAGCGAGGTGCTGGAGGACATCTCTCGCCACGAGGAGGACTACCTGGACCTGACGCTAGAGGAGGAGAGCGAGCTCATCGCCACCATGAAGAGCTACCTGGACCCAGGCCCCGCCCACGTCGTCTAGCCAGAACAGCCACAGCACTCACTTTACGTTAAATCTTCGGCCGACGTGAGAAATCCTTGATTTAGTATCAAAAAGTTGGATAAATGAATATTTCTTAGAGTTCTTAGTTTAATAGTATTTTGAATATTTACAGGTGAATAGTTGTCGGATGAAAGTGAAGGAAGGCGTTTCTGTTTGAAGGAACACGGATTTGATGTTGTTTATTTTCCTCTTGTTGAAGCATCCGATAAATAAAAACAAAGTTCTGTTTGGATTTTTGTTTTTGTCAGTGGAAGGTATTTAATATGTTAGAAGGAAAATGTTGATCCAGCAGGTTTGACTCTGACTATCTTCTTAACTCTACTGCAGTTCAACACGCGGACCTGAACACACCGCTGGATGTAAAAGTTCAAAACCAGGTTCCCCTAAACATCAAACCTCACTCACTCACACACACACACACGCACACACCGCCTGTCAATCACCGTCAGCTCATCTAGATCAGCTGGCCCCGCTCCATAAACCAAATGTTAAATGAGTGACAGTCGTATAAACAGCCTTCAATGAAACCGGGCCTAACATCAAACAGTAGCAGAACTGTCCCTGCCTCAGCACAGGTTGAATTATTCTACAACTAAATGCAAATGAAACTTAGGAACTCCTCCTACTGACTGAGGGCAGGTATTATATTCTGTGTCCAGTGACGTGACGATATTTGACAGAACCGCCTACAGACCGCTCAGTAACGTTTGTAGGAACGCCACTTGTGTGTTGGAAGAGGAAGAAGGGTATGTGGGTATTGAATCTGAAAATGATCCATTAAAATAGTTATTGAGTTATTTCTGGAAGACGGTGTTTTTTGCAACAAGAAAAAAAGCTCTCCCCCTAGGGGGCCGAATTAGAAGTACTGGAGTAAAATATGCCATGAACATCATCATCATCGCATTGAGTCCATTCATTTGCACCAACGTTGGACTCAATCGAACCCACGGTTCAGAAAGGATGGGCCGAAACACTCCCCCTACTGGTGGAAACATTCAACTAACCTTTCCATAAGTTGGTCCAGTTCTTCCTCACATTAAGGTCTGTGTGGAAATGATCCAAATACTTGAAATAGCATTTGAGTCCATGGCGGCGCACGCGGTGATGATGATATTTTCATCCCCATCCCCGGCTTTTCAGGCATAGAACAAATATTCCCTGCTTTGATGACTAATGAGGCGGAGCCAGGTCCAAAGAAGCCCACCACTATATCCTAGACAATGCTAAGTACATTTAATAAAAAAATAATACAAACCGTTCTAAAATCTTCCTCTGAAAATATACAAGAATGAAACTCTCTGGCCCAGAATGGACCATTTAAAGAGAAAACTTTCCATGGGAGGCAAACCCCCGGACCCCCTTGAGGCGCTGCTGCTCAGCGTATATACAGCAGGCTACTATTCCCAATCAGCCGGCTACTTCAATGTCGTAGGAACACACTGCATCAAGAAACCAGCATGGATGAGAGCAGTGGTACTGATACGACCATGCCGATGATCATCTCTTTATCTCTGACCAATTATGAAAAAGCAACACGATGGAGGCCAAAGATATGCAATATCTAAAAAAAACAACCGTCCTTTCCTTTGTAGCATGATTGGTAGTCCATGTTTACCTGTCAGTGGGTGGGATGTATTACCTGGTCACCGTGGTTACCTGTCAGTGGGTGGGAT
>VRLP01007472.1:0-21632 GCA_009660295.1 Lophius piscatorius | reverse complement strand
CCTCCCCTACAAAAAAAAGATCTTCTTCTTTACCCCACCCACCCCCCAGGGAGACAGGGGGGGCCGCGCCACCCCCCCCCCCCCCCCCCCCCCCCAATTAAAGGTTCTGGTCCTGCAGGTGGTGGTTCACAGAACCTTCTCTCTTCACACTGAGCTCGTGACAGTAGTGGCGGATTTAGCTTTGGGTGACACGTCACCCGGGGGCGTCACATCGCCTGGGGGCGTCATGTCACACATCAATCAAAAAAGAAGAAAAAAACCCAGAGTGGTCCCGTGGGTTTCCTGTCACTCATGCTGCATGTCAACATGTGGGTCAGTGAAGCGGGTCGGAGCGAGAGCAGACGGGTTTCCTCCTGCAGAGGGGAGTCCCGCTGTCAGAGGTGGGAGATGGGGCGGCGTAGAGCGCAGCGGGTTACTGAACCATCAGAACTTGTGAAGATCGGACATACCCGACCTCACGGTCTGCACATTTCTGACCAAAGCCCGACTGGTTCTGTTGGGAGGGGCCGGTATGAGGAAAAGCCCGAGTTGGGTTCAGAGCGGTAGGGGGCGGGATCACGCTCACTTCTTAGTGAGGTGATGTAATGCTGGGTTGGGTCTGTGCTGTGACCCAAATAGCGACAATATTTCCATTTCCTGTCCGTCAGGAACAAATATTGGGTATAATTCCAGAGGAAAGGAGGTCCGCTCACGGCGCCACACAAGCCAGAACCGCCGCTGTGTGACACAGGTGAAAAGTCTGAAGGTGGTCCAGGGAGGAAGATCCTTTGAGGGTCTCAATGATCTCTAGGTGTTAGCCAACGGTACCCTGACTGCTGTTAGGTACCAGGATGAAACCCTCAGACCCACTGTCAGACCTCCCACTGGTAAAGTGGACACTGGGTTGCTTCTGGTACAGGACAAGGCCCGGACTCATGTGATCAGATTGTGTAGGCAGGTCCTGGATGATGAAGGTCTTGATGCTGTTTACTTGTCCTCACGTTCTCCAGACCTGAACCCACCTGAGAACCTCTGAGAGGTTCTGTATCGCTGCATCAGACGCCACCAAGTAGAACCACAGACTGACCAGGAGCTCACTGATGCCCCGGTCCAGTTCTGGTAGGAGATGCTCCAGAGCACCATCCTCCGTCTCATCGGGAGCAGGTCCAGAGGAGGTCAAAGGTCAAACCCACTACTGAGGCCCACATTGAGTCGTTGTGATGAAATTCACACCAGTCGGATCAGAACCTGTGATTTTGGTTTTACACTCTGATTACATTCTGTGCATCAATAAAGATTTTCAACTTGAATCTTTTGTTCGTGGGGGTCTGATCGGGGGTTTTCGGTTTCCCTCTCGTTTCTCTGCGCCGTGTTTGTCGGTCTGGTATCTGCTCAGAGGTCATCGACCCCTCCGTGTCGCTCAGACCCGTTTCTCCAGAATGAATGATTCAAAGTATGAAAAGGCCAAAATGACGTCCAATGTTTCAGGAGTGAAGGTCCAACAGTTTTAACCCGCTGCTCTCCTCCACAGGTGAACGTCTACGTTCTGGGAAGAACCTACCTCCTACTGGCCCGAGATCTGTGCATCAGCGCCCCGGCTATAGGTACCGACCCCACTCACCTCCACTGATCCGTCTGCAGCACCGATCCACTGATGGATCCTTGTTGTTGTTTGTTTGCTGTGCAGTTTTATATAGTGTAGTTTTATATAGTGTGGTGTTGCGTACTGTAATGTACTGGTGTGTACTGGTGTGTAGTTGGAAGGCCATGACGTTTTTCTTTCCATTACCAAGAACTCGTTTACAAACGACTGTAAATTAAAAGCCCGGTTCTTTAAAAGTTCCATTTGGCGCCTGTTAAATGTCAGCCCAAAGATCACGGCGTTGCAGCTGATGACTTTTCTCCCCCTCCGTGTGTTTGATGAAAGGCTGAACAAACCTTCACACGTCTGATATTCACCTCCACGAATGCTGAGAGATGAAGACGAAGAGGCTCAGACGCTCCTCTTCGTCAATATCATAAAACAGGGTCTGGTTTTAGTTAATGATCCAACAACAAAAAAAAGTTTTCATGAAAATTGCAGAGAAATAAAATGGGGAATCGGCGGGTAAAGATCTCAAACCCACCCGTCTTTGTAAGTTCTCCCTACTTTAACATGGAAAAGGTCATCAGACTTTCAAACGAGCGGCGAGGGGGGTGGGACTTTAGTCGTCCCAATCTGCGTTCTGACATCCACGGCGTTCTTCACAGTCGCAGTTTCAGCTCCGAGTCCTTTCAGACGTTTTATAATGAGTGTGTATTGCGCAGCGCTAGAGCGGGTTGGCGAGAGCGGAGAGAAGCCGTTTGATCATCTCACCAGACAAAAACCACGTTAATCTGTTCAGCATCGCTCTAGCTCCATCGTTTCGATCCGGACCTCAACCCGACATCCTCAGGGGTCAGAGGTCACATTCTGCTCTTTCCAGTCTTTCTGCCGCATTAATGCGACTGTGATTGTTCATGTTCTGAGGAAGCGGCGGGGAATTGTCAACTATATTATTTTATTCACTCTTATTTTTATTTCTAGAGCTCTAGAAAGGTTTTTCTGTCGGACGCCCTTACAGTTTATCCGGGCTTGAGGGACCGGCGCTGGATCTGACCGGTTAGGCAGGTAGCACTAAGGACCTCGCCTGAGAATCCACACTGGATTTCTGCCACGCCCTCTTTGGGTTGGGCCTGGGATTCGAACCCGTCCGGTCTCCTGGACCCAAGTCTGTGTGTATCCCACTTAGCTGGATAGCTCAAAAACAAAAATCAAGTTATAATTATTATATTTCTATTGCTTTTTGTTTTTGTGTGTGTGTGTGTGTGTGGCTGTGTTAGAATCTGGATCAGCGTATCCCTCATTTAGACTCCCTTCCAAAAACAATGAGTAAAAATAAGAAGAGAAAAGAAAACATCTGCACTAGTTTGTCCATTAGAACCGAGGCGCAGTTCCGGCTGCAGTCACCAGAGGGCGCCCCCGCACCTCAAATCCCACTCCCTCACCCCCGGCAACACAACGACTTGACATCTGCGGCTTCAATCACATTATAACCTTTATGTTGCATCATCAGGCGTGGCAGCATCTGGTACAGAACACATCTGGGCACCTCCAACAGCATCAAGCTGTCAGCAGCTAAAAAGACACGACGTTTTCAGAGAACTTCCTCCGAGGTGCAGAACTTTTTCTTTTTTCACGACAAGGTTCCCACTACTCTGCCTTTTAGACTGATGAACCCTACATGGGGTCTGCTCCCGCTGCTCGGACCCAAGCGACAACATCGCCTATGGACCTTCTACACCGTTTGGAGCAGAACCCCCCCCCCCCTCCCCCGTCCCCCTCTATTGGTTCGTGGATCGTGGGCTCGGTTTCATAACCACAAAAAATCAGCTGCAGCCTTTGAACACAGGACATCAAAGCAAGTAACGTTAACCAAGTATTTAAATAAGAAAGAAAATTAATAACCTTAAATTAAATAAGATTAATAAAAAGAAATAGGAAACAACAGCAGCAGCAGCTCCTAGCTTTTAAAAATTGTCTTTCCTCAGAACCAACCGGGCCTTTCAGTCTCGCCGTTAGCCAGGAGTCTTTAATGCTACATTACTTTGAAGGCTGAGAGGCGAGGATGAAGCTCGCTCTTCATCGGCGGTCCGGAGCGGCTCACGCGTAGAACACGAGCTCGGGGATCTGTCCTCCCTGCACGCCGGTCCCGTTGGTGCTGTCCGAGGAGCACTGGAACTGAAACGTCACCTTCCCACACTGCACCTCTGTCATGCCCTCCTGGCCAAAGTAGCTGAGTTCGTTCCCGTCCAGCACGGCGCTCACGGTGTAGAAGGCGTCCTGCTCCACCTGGACAGGATGCTCGAACCACACCGGGAACGTGCTGCTCGACCCGTCCGACAAAAACTTTGTAAGGTTCTGCGCCAGGGTCACCCCCTGCCTCTTCAGCTCGATTTTGACGCTGTACTCTGCTTTGCCGCCGCTGGACCCGTACAACCCCAGACCGGCGATAAAGATCCTCTTGTCCACCGCGAACTGGATGCTGTCGCACCGGCCGCGGTAGCGCCACTGGTTGCTCCGGTAGGCGGAGGACTGGAAGCGGTGGCACCTCTGGGGCACCAGACCCTTCCTTGCCGTCAAAGGGAAGTCCAGTTCGGGCTTCTTGGCCGCGGTGTACCACAGAAACACGCTGTGCGTCTCCTCAAGTGTCAGGATATCACACTGCGCCGCCCCGTTGGCGAACTCCTCCAGGGTCATGGTGGGGATCCGCACCAAGAACAGCGCCTTGCCGAGGACGCCTCTCATGTTGCCGGCGGTGGGCCCCGAACCTTGTCTTTTGCACTCGGCTGCGGCCCAGCTCAACACCGCCTCAAACACCACCGCCTCCCTGGTGTTGAGCGTCTCCCTCCTCAGGATGATCTCCAGCGTCTGCAGGTCGATCTCGCAGAAGCCCTCGGAGCAGAGCGACAGCTCGGCCTGGGCGTCGATCACCTCCCAGCAGCGCTGCGTCAGCTCTGGCTCCTCAAACAGGCGGCTCTGGGAGAGCAGCACGCAGGCGTTCTTGGCCTCCAGGCTCGTCTCCAGGAAGGTGACGCAGGCCTTGGCCAGCGCCGGAACGATGTACTTCTTGGCGGCGTACAGGGTGGCCAGCACCGTGTCCGCCTCCAGGTCGATCTCGTCGCTGTACATGTACCTGGAGGGGGGTAGAGAGCGGGAACTTTAGAACCTCGCAGCTGCGTCAGCAAACGCACGTTATTCTGTAGCCGGCCATTTTAATCTTAAAAACATCGCAATCTCATTTCTGAAGTATTCCATTATTGCGCAGTGAGTTCGTGTTCCGACCAGCGAGGTCAGGCCCCGTAAGAGGGCGCGGCCTTACGGGTGTTATTGAGCATTTGTGTTATGGGAGATTGTTGTAGTTTGTTGTTGGTTGTTGCGTAGCTACAGAGAACCTCATACACCTAAACACGCCCCCCACACACCTAAACACCCCCCCCACACACCTAAACACGCCCCCCACACACCTAAACACGCCCCCCACACACCTAAACACGCCCCCCACACACCTATCTGGGTCACAAACGGACTCATGTCCATAAACTGGACTGTAAAAATCATGGCGAGAATCTTAAACCCTGAATATTCTGAACCCTGTCTTCTCGCGCAGAAGAGCGCTCTGCGGCGGGATCAGCCTGTGCTACAGGTTATTTATAACAATGAGTCTGCATATCTTCCCTTCCGAGACATTAGTCAGGCTGAGAATGAGGGAGAAAAGGGGGGAAATGTTTCTAGATGGACAGAGAACGCCGTTGAAACCAGCATTAGCGGCGCTCCGCTGCTCCAAGCGTTTTGGCGTTTGCCTCGGATCAGTAATAATGCGCTTTGAAGCGACGCTGACTGCGCCTGTCATCTCTGCGTCTTGGTCGGCTGCGTGAGGGACGGCGGAGTGGCTTACTTCAGCAGAATTAGAAAAGCAGCAGGTTCCACATCTGGGATATGGATCTCAGAGTCCTCCTCCGCCAGATCGCCGTAAAACATGGCACAGAAGACGGAGCTTCCCACGGCCAGCACGTACTGGGGGGGGGGGGAGGACAGATGTGTCAGAACACATACAACCAGAACCACTCATTCAGTAAAAGAGCAGAAGTTCTGTTCAGAAGCACCGCTGCCTGGACCGACCCACCTCTCCGTTAGTCTCATGTTTTTTCAGGATCTTTACCTTGTGTGCCGGGACCCTCTGCGACCCGCCCGCGGGCCCGACCAAGAAGTGGATGTCGGCCATCAGCTCGTTGTTGAACATCAAGGCATTCCTAAAAGCAGAGCAGGTTTCGTGAGTTCACCCTCCATCCAGTTCTGTACCACGCCAAATCCTCCCACACTGGTTCTGCCCGGAGACGCTGGTGACTTTCAAAGGTTTTGTGGCGGCCGTAGGAGCGGCGGTATGCTGGACTGCAAACTACTGATTAACTTCCTGATTAGTGGCTTCACAGACCGTGAGAGACGTCCATTATGGCTTTTATAAGCGTTTCTGTCCAGATCGTTAAATGTAGCGTCTCGGAGGATTAACGCGGCATTTCCGACCTATCGGCTAAATAATCCAGATTTCTGCGTTTAATTGTCGTTGCAGATCTTTACGATAAGTTACACAAACTGTCACGGACAGTTTTTAATGTCCCTAAATACTCTATGAAGGGTTTTCCTCTGGAAATAAACCCTGAGTGTGAGCGGTTGTTAACCACACACTGATGTGACGTGTCATAAATCAGATCTTTAACGTTATAACACGTTTATGCTCATTTTTAATCATCCTTTTTTGACAAGGTTGTGAGACAGGAACACAAAGTTCCATTATTTATTCGCATTTTGGATGTAATATTTAGCTCAGAAGGATGTCACGGCATTTTAAAAGCAATTCCAGACGTGTCATCAACGCATTAGGATCGTTAATTAAAACTTTAAGAAATTAAAAAGTGTCAAAAATAAACTAGCTGAGAATCTGCAGTTTGATTTAAAAAAAAATCTGCATAATGGACTTATGGTGGTACCACTTGTTTCACCACTTGGCACCAACATAATGTGTTCTATTTGTTGACATATTCATTGAAATGGAGCTCTTGATGTGCTTTGCGCTCATTTCCACCTGCTGCAGGGACCATTTTGGCGCAGATGCATGCGAACTGCGCAGATTCTCTGACGGGTTCGGGCGGGTTACCTCTCTCTCAGAGTCGGGTGGCTGCACTGCCAGCTCAGTGGGTCCACGTTGTTGTTGTTGATGTTCTGCTGGGTGGTCGGGGTGATCGCCCCGCCGCCGCCGCCCGCCTGGCTCACTTGCACCTCCTTGGACTTCTCGGTGTCGGCCACCGTGGTGCCGTTGGACAGGTTGGTGTTGTTGGTGCTGGCGGGGTACAGCTCCGCAGCCATCCTCTGCTTCTGTCTGCTGGTCAGGGACAGTTTCAGGATCTCATAGCAGACCGGGAGCCGGCCCGGGAGCTTACCGACCTTCTTGGACTTCTTGAGCGTTTCGGGGAGGAGGAGGAGGTAAGACAAACACCTCATGATCCGGCCATGATGGAGCAACCTGCAGTCTGCCGTTGGCATCAGCACAACCAGCTCCGATCTGCTCCACTAGAGTTGAACCGGGCTCCGAACGGACCGGACCGGAGCGGGTTTTTTTTTTTTTTTTTTTCCTCTCGGGCGAATCCAAACAGAGCGACAACAATTAAAAAAATCCGAGTAGAGTCGGTCCCCTCCTCCGCTCCCAACTTCCAGCGAGCACTTTTTCCTGCTCTCAGCGGTCACCTCATCCTCCCTGGACCCACGAACGTCCGCTTCTTTTCCCTTTTCCCCAGTCAGAGGTAAATCCGGACCGTCTCCGCGGGAGATCAGGTCCTTCCGCTTGACGTAGTCTCCTTATTCCGCTCAGATATCTCCTTTTCGTCTGTCCGCGCGCATACAGGCCAAGCTCCGAGTTAAATCCGTGGCAGCCGAATATATCCGAGGTAAACAGTCGTTTGTGGAGAGACTTCTGAAGGTCTGAGGTCTGTTTTTTCTGCTGCTCTCCGCTCGGGTTCTTCTCTGACGCCCACTGCTCGCCACGACCAATCAGATTGGTGAAGTGTCGTGACGTCAGCGGCTATGAAGCGCCTCCTTTAAGCAGCTCTGCAGAGTGCGTCAGTCAACCGAGAGGCTCCGCCCCCTTCCCGTTTATTATTATTATTAGACCTGCTGGCAGGATAAAAATAAGACTATAAAAAAGTAGGGTTTCTCCCCTTCACACCAAATCTTTATTTATTAAGATTTAAGTGCATAAAGAGCGACACAAATAAAAGAGTTAAAAAAGGTGTTTAAAGGAATTAAGAAACTTTAATAATAAACAAACCCTCCCTCACCCAAAACACTATTTACGCTTTATATACTGTGTGTTAAGATGAATGTTTTTTAATTAAATGAAAAAATGTGTTTTTCTGACATGATTTCAACATAAATAAATTAATAAACTTTCATTTTTATCTACATTTGTCAGTAAAACATGGATGAAACAAGTACAAACAATATTTAAGTAACAGTTCCAATAAAACTTCTGTGTTTTAAATACATTTACCTTTCATTAAAAAGTCAGTTCCTGAAAATACCATGTAAACCAATCTCACTAATATGAATCAAATGACTCCTATCGACATATTTAGACGTATTTCATGTTTTCATAATTAAGACATCGATGTAGATTCTGTGAAATTTGAATACATTTTAAAAATATAACTATTAAATAGGGCATAAACAGCTATTCAAAACCAACCAATAGAAAACGTTAGTTAAGTAAGTTAAACTTCAATCTGAAAGCGATTGCTGGTACAACGCAGGGGATTGGGGCCTTTTCTGGGGATAGAGCCTTGCTGTCATGGACGACAGCGTAGGACTGTTTTTTTTGAGTCTCTCTTTGAGTTACAGGTTACTCTGATTTTTAACAATCATACATAAAAAAAAAGAAAAGAAAAGAAGAATCTGGGAACAAACCCGCTGGAGCAAAAAAATAGACCAGCATGCATTGCAGCGCCATGTCATTTCGGGGTTTTGTGAGGGAAAGGCGCAGCTTCGCCCCGACTGAACGGTTGCACTTAAAATGCTATCCTGGCCTCGCTGCTCCTGCGTGTGATTGAAGGGGGCGAGTTGACGGCCCGTCTCCGAGGGTGGTCGGAGTCATTTCGGGGAATGCGGGGAACAGAAGTCAGAAGTAGGCGAGGCCGGTCGAGGGGAAAAAATGGGAAGGAGAGAAAGGGAACACCAGAGACGGATTCTGCCTGTCGGTGGAAGAAAAGAAGATTTTGTGATTCTAAAGTTGCCAGCCTCCGCTGACGGTGAAACCCGGATCGGGGATGGCCAGCGCCGCAGATGTATCATTACATGGTGCAGAGGGGAGGGGAGGGGGGGGGGGACCAGCCTGGATCTTATTACCAGCCGGCTCTAGCAGCTTTCCAACTGGACCGCTCTTTAAACGCAGCCTCTGAGACTTCAAACGTATTCTGTTCCGCTGTCAGCGCCGGGCCATGAAAGCACGAAACGCTCCTCATTGTCTCCCGCCTGCAGAGGAAACGCGATTCCTCCTCATGTTTGCATCACAGGCGAGTTCTGGGCGAGGTGAAAACACGCTCGCCGTGAAAAGTAGCCACACTGGAAAACCCCTCAAAGTTTTCATGTCGTTACGAAGGTGTGCTCGGGTCACCTTAAAGAATAAAGGAATCTAATATCACGGAGAAGAAGTCGTAAATTTAATCAAATGAACTGGAATGTTACAGGAATGACCTGAGGGGAGGTTAACCAGACCAAAGGTTCTGGACAGAAACAGAACTAATATCAGTCCCTCAATCTGTAGCATGATTCACTGATGGTCCGGATCATCCTGTCCAGTAGATCACAGCAGATAGAAGCTCCTCACAGGACACCTCAGCCCGAAACCACTAATGGTGCTGCAGGAGACTCACACTACTGTGACTCACACACAGGAGACACACACTACTGTGACTCACACCCAGGAGACACACACTACTGTGACTCACACTACTGTGACCCACACTACTGTGACTCACACCCAGGAGACACACACTACTGTGACTCACACTACTGTGACCCACACTACTGTGACTCACACCCAGGAGACACACACTACTGTGTCTCACACTACTGTGTCTCACACACAGGAGACACACACTACTGTGACTCACACCCAAGAGACCCACACTACTGTGACCCACACTACTGTGACTCACACCCAGGAGACACACACTACTGTGACCCACACTACTGTGACTCACACTACTGTGTCTCACACACAGGAGACACACACTACTGTGACTCACACCCAAGAGACACACACTACTGTGACCCACACTACTGTGACCCACACTACTGTGACCCACACTACTGTGACTCACACCCAGGAGACACACACTACTGTGACCCACACTACTGTGACTCACAAAGAAGCAGCAGAAAACACGCTGCGACTTCACAAAACACATGCAAACAGGCCAACCTTGGCAAAGAGCCACAAACTACACATAGGAAAACACCCTGCAAATACCACATGACATTAAGAAAACCAGCTGCAAATAACACATCATAAAAGGAAAACGGTTGTTAAATCAATAGTAAATTGAGTAAAAGCTGAAAATACCAGCACAGGAAGTGTTTTCAGAGGACACTTAATGGTGACGCACACATCTGTTTGCGCTTGTTTTGGAGTCTGTTGTCCGTCAGTGGTTTCTGATAGCGGAAATGAATCGTGATCACGGTGTGAAGATCACATCACTCTTCCTCTCGCCTACTGCTGATGTTGTTGGAGATGCTGTGTGTGTGTATATATATATATATATATATATATATATATATATATATATATATATATATATATATATATATACACATATATATATATATACATATCTATATATATATATGTATATATATATATATATATATATATATATATATATATATATATATATATATATATATAAAGTTTCTCCTGCTGGATCTTCATCGTGTGAAGATGCTCATCCTTCCCTTCAGTGACGGAACCTTCCTGTCTCATCCAGACCCCTGCCTCTACATCCCCCGCTTTGCCCAGCTGCTGGAATTTGGGGAGAAGAACCACGACGTCTCCATGACGGCGATGAGACTGGTGCAGAGGATGAAGAGGGACTGGATGCACACGGGACGAAGGCCGTCCGGACTTTGTGGAGCAGGTGAGAGAGGGGGGGAAGGGGGTAGAGAGACACAGCGGGAGAGAAAGAGAGAGAATGCGGACCATCAACCAGAAGGACTGTAGGGTCCCCTTTGACCCCCAAACCCCCACAGTGCTGTAATAGAAAGTTTGAATGAATGTGTGTGTGTATACATATATATATGTGTGTGTGTGTATAAAAATAGTGTTTAAACTGTTAACTGGGTTAGGAAATCTCTTTTCTGTCTCTCAGAGAGACTTCTGGGTAATGTGAAGCTGCCGACACCAGACTAAACACACCTGAGTTTTTTCACCTGACATCCTGTGAGTGACGTTTTCTGCTGCGTTTGATGTGGAGCCGCTCGTCTCTCCTTGCTCAGCACCTCAGCCGGGCTTTGACACGCTACCAGCCGACGCCACGTGAGATGGAGACACGGCCTTTCTCTTTCACAGTTTCACCTTTCCCCCCTTTCTCCGCTCCTCCGCTGCGTCGTCTGAATAATTAATTGGCCATCATAAATCATTGAGAGGGAAACAATCGCGTGGAAAGAAGGGAGAAAAGTTTGTTCCGAAGTACCGATGCGTGTCTGACGGAAGGATTGTGAAATAGCGTCATCGATTACCTCGAAGGAGCTCAAGTACAAAGTTAACTCTTCATCGAGGAATGAGTGGCGGCGTGATTTTAAGGTAACGGCGATAAGGCGTTTATGAAAAGGAAAAAATAGAAAGTCCTGGCAGGAGTTAAAACTCACGGCGTCCGTCCTGACGGCTGTTGGACGAGAGCGTGAAGAAGCAGCGGCGTCCATCTTTGAACAGGCTCCAGAGTGAGGCGGCTCTGAAGATGCTTATGTAACCCTTCTCCTCCGGGACTCTGCTGCTCCTTACATAATATCAGCCTCCTTCTTCCTGTTTGGATCCACGTTTCTGTGGGGGGGGGTTGTTGGAACCGCGACCCGAGGTCCTCCGGTCTTTAACCAGGACCAAGCAGGACGTCGGTGTTTGAGTCGGGATGGTCCACGTTGGTTTTATTCCAAGATTGTTTCTTTATTCCTTTCTTTAATCGGGTCGTCTCGTGGAGATCTGGATCTCTGTTTTAAGAGAGACTTCTAGACTAGAACCTTCTTCTCTGGACTGTTCCTTTCAAGGGTCGCCACAGCAAATCAACACCAACCAACTGCATGTCCTCTCCGAAACACATCCAGAAACCTCCTCTTTGCTCCTCCCCTTCTTCTCCTGCCTGCAGCTCCATCTCCAGCATCCTTCTACCAGTAGATCCACTATCCCTCCTCTTCTTCACGGGTCAGAACCATCTCAATCTGTCCTCTCTGACTTTGTCTCCAGGACGTCTAACCTGGACTGTCCCTCTGATGTCTCCTTTCTAATCCTGTCCTTCCTCCTCACTCCCAGAGAACATCTGAACATCTTCAGCTCTGCCTCCTGTCTTCTGGTCAGAACCACCGTCTCTGAACCATCCAGCAGAGAAAAAAAAACATGATTTCTTTCTCTGCAAGAATCCCGTTCTGAGCATCAGTTTTCTCCGTTCTTCCTCCTCTTCAGTCTTTAAGGGGAGTCTGGAATCCAGCCGAGGCCTGAGGCGTCCCAAACATTCAGCAGGTTCACTTTCAGCACTGGACAGTTCCAATACGAGCGGTGGGGCGAAAAACGCTCCACCGATCCGTGACGGCATAACTCCATGACCTTTTAGGGAAAAGAACCAGTGTTGGACCGTTTGGGTCGTTCAGGCGTGAAGTTTGTGGAGAAATAAGCTGCTGGTTCCTTTTTCTTAAATCATTTGTTTTTACATTTGCAGCTCTCCTTGTTGCCGCTCGTATGCACGACTTCCGGCGCACCGTCAAAGAAGTGGTCGGCATCGTGAAAGTGTGTGAAGCCACGCTGAGAAGACGGTGGGTGGAAAAAGATAACAGGCTGAAGGTTGTTTTTTTGGGGGGGCGGGGGTTAACTGAGTTTGTGCTTTTGATGTGTGGATTCTAACTGGACCTCTCCCGGTGCGACTCCCGCATCAGACTGGTAGAGTTTGAAGACACGCCCACCAGTAACCTGACCATCGAGGAGTTCATGAAGGTGGATCTGGACCAAGAGTGTGACCCGCCCTGCTTCACAGAGGGTCTGAGGAAGAAGAAGGCCCAGCAGGTAAGGACTTCATCGCGCACAGATTCTGGGAAAATATGAGTCGGCCCAAGTTCTAAAAGAGTCGCTTGTCAAAATCGGTCGTCAGGTGAGGGACAGAAAAACAAAAGGAGTCACGTGTGACTCTGAGTTTTACTTAAATTACCCTCCAAACTCGTCTGTGAGCTTCTGCAAGTTCTGCCGGGCCACAATCGCCACAACTGGGCTTTAAAAAGTCATTAAATCCGATTTTAGTTTTTTGAAGGTGTGAAAAACTCAACAGTCGACATTTTCTCTGGAGGAAAAAAAACAAGTGTGACTTTGTGCCTCTTCTTTTTTCTTTTTCTTTTCTTTTTAAATAACAAATTCAAGCAAAAATGTATAAATGGATCATTAAAACTTAATCCTCTCCGATTCTGACTTTAACCCACGACAGAGCTGTGATCTGGGTCCATCTGGGATTTGACCTTCTCTTGTCCCGGATAAAGGGAATGAATCTTTTGAGATTCTGAAACTCCGTTTTTCAATTGATCGGTTTGCTGATCAGATACGGAAGCTGATAACCGCCGCGGGGGCGGAGTTCTATTTAAGGCAGTATTCTCCTGATATTTATCTTGTTACCACAAGAAAACATCTGCGGGAGGACGACCAAACGCCGGTGGACACGCGGAGAAGCTAAAACCCTCGAGGGCCGTAAGAGCAGGGCCGCTCCTAGCCAAATTAGGGCCCGAAGCGGAGTTTGATGGCGGTGCCCCTCCGGCCCCCACGCATGGCTACACGTAAACGTGTAGAAGAACACAAAGAGGTAGAATATGTCTAAAATTAAAAAAATAAATAAATGAAACAAAATCTGAAAGGAAATAAATATTTTATAAAAACTTTAAGCCGGAATAAAAACAGTATAATAACACAAAATAAAAAATATGTTAGTAACCGACTTCAGGTTAAGTTAGTTCAACCTTAAATAAATCTATTAAGGTCACAAACATCCACTAAATCAGAAATATAAAGAAATAGGAACTTCAACATATGAAAATATATGTTTTTATTCACCTTTAATGACTATCTGTCATTTACTATAACAATGTTTTTAAGATATATATATATATATATATTTACAATCAGTGTTTTTATCCATCATCAGTAATTCTAATGATATAAAAAGTTATTTTTATGTTCTTATGAACACGTTCCGGTTCTTGGACCCGTCTTCTCTCCTGACGCCTGTAGGTGGAGACGGAGATGAAGAAGAAGATGCACGACGTCGAAGGTAAGGGAATCCGCCATCGGATCAAAAGGCATCAGAATCTGGGCGCTCCCGGGGGGGGGGGTCACTCTGGGTTCACCTCTGTTGCTCTACGTTTCCTTGGACAGATGAGATCCAAGGCTACCAGGACCAAATCGACGCAGAGCTGGAGACCAACCGACCCAAACTGAGAGGAGTTTACGCCGCCTACACCAAAGAAGGTACGGAGATCCGCCGAGTGAAGGTTTCCACGGAGTTCTGTTCGTGAGTCGTCATTTAAAAGAATGGAGAGGTCGTGGTTCTGATCCTCATAAAAGTTGGACCCACAGAGACACATGAGATTTTAGCGGGTTTAAAAGTGGTTGGTCGCTCAACGGTGTCATTCAAGTTTTCCGGCGGATTTTGATTCTGTCCCTCCTCTTCACAGTTTTCTTTGGACTTTCCGGTAGAATCCGTCATTTCTTACTTTTCTACCACCGTGTTTAATCCGGACCGAGTTTCTATCAGAATCAGAATCAAGCTCGCTGCCGGGGTCCGGTTCTGCATGGAAGCCGGCATCTTGCACGTCCATCGTGGCGCCGGATGAAATTTGATTCCGTGCGGGTTTGTACGGATCGATTTCATTCTGATCGGGCTTTTAATACCGATTCTGACGGTCCATGTGAACCCACCCACTCCACGTTCAGAACCAACAGCAACACTTCTCCACATAAATATATAAAGACGTACGACCACGATCATGTTTAATGTCAGATGATGCTTTGATCACGCCGTCACACGCACACACACACACACACACACACACACACCTCTTCATCTGCCTCTTCCTCCGGTTCTGAATCTCTGGCCCGCCGTCTCTGACTCGGCGGGGGGGGGGGGGGTCGCAGGCTGTCATGATTTCAGGCGCGTCTCTCCTCCAGCTGCTCGGACTCTTTCAGAACCGCCGCCATTTCTCTTCTTCCAGAACCGATAACCCAGTCGCTCTTTCTGACTTTCATTACGGGACGCATTTTAATTGGACTCCAGGACGGGCAGAAATTGGGATCGGGATTATTCCGGCTGGATGTGATCAGAACTCTTCCTGTTGTTCTGGGAATGCTGCGTCTCTGAATTTAAAATAGTCTTTGTCTTATTTTTAACGGGGAAAATTGAAATTCTGACATGTCATTAAACGGAGCTAATTCAGCGCCGTGACCCAAGAGCGTAACCGGTGCTGCGTTCTGAATCCTCCGGGAACACCGAGGAGGAGCGGGATAATAACATTCTGTGTAGTAAAGGTGAGCCAAACTATTAGAACCGGGCCGCAAACTCGGCGCCTGTCACTCACCGGACCAGAGTAGAAGTCAGTCGGTGAATTAAAGGTCAGGTTCTGGAATCGGGCCCGAGAAAAATCGCTGCTACACACAAATGTTGAACACGCTGCTTCTGCACACTAGCGGAAACTTTCAATCATGATGTTTGTTTTTTTAGTTATTTGGACCTGCTGGATGGACAAATGGACCCAAAATGGGAAAAAATTGGGATCTCAACCCTATGGAGGGATTTTGGCGGCAAAATACCACCGATGTCCACTAGAGGGCGCCTCACGCTCGCATTACTGGTACCTTTAATCTCTGTCGTGAAAACGAGCTCATATTATAATACGGCTCAGTCAAAAACAATGTAAAAACTCCAGCAGAACGAGTTAGCATGTGTATAAATATATATATATTTATATTTATTTATTTTAGGGTCTCTAGGAGGATGAATGAATGAATGAATGAATGAAGTGTAAACTAGTTAGAATGATTAGTATTTCTTCAGTAGCTCTGACGGGTTGGTCCGGATCAGTCAAAGCCTGAACTGATCCGTACTGGACCTCTCAGTACTTTCTCTAAAGGGCTGTGTTCAATACCTCATTAATTCCTCGCCGCCTCTCTCTCTCTCTCTCTCTCTCTCTCTCTCCCCCTCGCTTCAGAAGACTTTATGGACGACCTCCCCTCCACAATGTGCAAGATGGAGGAGGAGCAGGAACCGGAGGAGGAGGACGAGCTCCAGGCTGTGGCCAAACACTTCGGCAAAGACTTGGACGAGCTGACGCTGGAAGCTCTGGTCAAACTAGAGCAGAGGAGGCCTGAGGAGGAGGAGGAGGAGGAGGAGGATGAGGAGGATGGCGTCCCAAAGAGAAGAGCCCCATCGCTGGCATCCATCCTGGGAACTCTGCCCACAGCGGCCAGTCTGGGCCTTTCCAAGTCCATCGGCGACTGCATGGGAAACCAGAAAGAGAACGGTGAGAGCAGCCAGAACTTTGGGCTTTATTCTATTCTTAGACGGCATCCAGGCGGAACAAACCCACTGATGATGTCATCATCAGAAGTCCGTCACAGGTCGCTCCTTTTTCTCAGGCACCATTGTCTCGTTTCTGGGTAAAAGTGAATCCGGCACCGCTGCTGGATCTGTGTTCAGAGACTTTTCTTCTGTCGGCTCATCCGTGTAATCCGGGCCGCGCCGGTTCTGATGAATTTATCTCAACTATAAACCAAAGCCGTAGCGAGAAAGCGATCCGTTTGGACGATCCAGCGTTTTTAAGACAACGTCTCGGGCGCCGCGGGGTGTGATTGAGCAAACAAAAATGCGCCGCTGAGGACGATCTTGTTCCGAGCGCCGCAGGGGTACCGCTTCTCCTGGACTGGGTCGGACGCCTACTCTATCACCAGTAATAACCCGCCATCAAGCCGGAGCGCCGCTTTAATGCTTGTAATTACCTCTGCTCCGGGATGGAACAGGCTGAGCCGCATGTAAAAGACATTTGTCATCCCTTATTATGTTTTACCCTCTTCACCACGATACCGACGGGAAAGAGCCGCGCGGGAGTCCAGAGGGCCCGGTTTCAGAACCGCTGAGGCGGTTGACATGTGGATCGGCGCCGAAATACTGCGAGTTTCTGCTGCCCATTGGTTAATTATCAGCACCTTTGTTTCGTGTGAAGGGTGACAACAAATTACTGAGCAAAGAGAGAAAACTAGTGTTTTGTGTGTTACCTGAAGTAGAACGAAGGTGTGTGTGTGTGACAGAGGCGGCTGGTGGGTTCAAAGACCGCGGGAAAAAGGAGATTTGTTTTTATTTCTCATGATACTCATGAATAACGTGTTTTTACGACACCTGTGACCTGACAAACACATGGAATACATTTTTATTTTTTTGTTTTTAGGAGTTACCAAGCAGTTTTACGGTTTGTGTGAAATGCTCTTATTTTGTAGAGCGGAAGTAGAGTTTGGTCAGTGTGTTGTGAATGTTCTCGTTTGACGGGGCAATAAAGTAAAAATGTGTAAATGATGGCCTTATTTGGGCATTAATTACACGTTAAGACAAATCTTATTCTATTTTTGACTACGCCGTTTTAACAGTGGCGGCGGTTGAAGTTTAAAAATAAAAATAAAAAATTTAAATCATGTATTCATGATGAAATTTTTCAACAAACGTTAAAGATTCTTCTCACCTGTAACCGGACAAACCCATGGAATACATTTTTATGGCCTCAGCTGTTGCAACAAGTGATTTTATGTTTGCTGTCACCAAGCAGTTTGGCCTTAAATGTGAGGTGCTCTTATTTTGAAAAAAGAGTTTGGTGAAGACCTGTTCTTTTGGACAAACTTCGAGATTTGATTTTGATCTAATTTTGAAGTAGAAGGTGCCAAAGTGTGTGTGTGTGTGTTTGAAAATAAAATACGAGCAGTCCTCCTGGTGTTACCTTAAATCACCTACTCCTTTTGTTTGAATCGCTTTGGATTTTCAAAGTAAAAGCATGTGTCATAAACCTTCGGCGCCTCGCGGTGGTAGAGAGTTAATGAGGATATATGGATATTCTCTTTGGACCAACGCCATGTCACTACTGTGTTCTGGTTTTTGATTGGTTAGGGGAGGACGTCCTCCCTTGGAGCATCACTTCCTGTGTTTTGGCCAATAGCAGACCAGCATGAAAAAAGGAAGCGGATTGATTGAAAATTCTTCCAAAAAACACAAAAGGATCACCGGGCAACATCTTATTAATCATCTTATTCTTCACTTTTTTACCTCATCGACGTTTCGTTTGATCGTAAAGTTCCCCGTTGTGGTACTAGTAAAGGTATATCGTATCTTATCCACCAACGGTCTCCCTCTGGGCATACGAGAGGCTTCTTCTGGGCTAACTTAAAAAAAAAAGAGATTATTTTAAGCTGATTATACCCCAACAAAAAGATAGTTCTAAATAAAATACGATATTCCATTCATTCCCCTTAAATGTCAGTCTGCAGCTTTAACAAAGAGAAAAGAAGCGCCGGGATCCATCATGCGTTTCCTATAAATACCTAATTACATGAGTGGGCTGCTCCGCGCACCCTCCCCAGCCTTATCTGGGTGTGCGGAGGCATTGATGGATGCGAGGTAATGAGTAGCAAGCAGCTACATCTGTCCCGACCAGGAAAAAACGTTTTTTTATGGCGCTGAGTGGGAGGACGAGGAGTCGGTGGAGGTCAGGGGTTGGGAGCTGGAGTGTGTTCTGATGGATGGATGTTGTGAGTGAAGAGTGGCCGGGTGGTGTAATGTTTGGAGAACATTGTCTAACACATTTGAAGCCTCTTTGCCGCCATTAATATTTATTGCCGCACTTTCCACAACGGTATTTAACGCCACCTGGGTGCTGTTCAGAACCTCTAAATATTGACTGTTGGTGCTGCTGTCCACCTGCTCGCCATCTTCATTTAGCATCAACGTCAGTCCTTCTGCAGCTCTTTGCTCCTAAATCAGTCTATTTACAGCGTATCATAAAAGTTATTCCGTGTCGTCCTACGGGGTTCCTGAACGTTACATGTTTTTAAAAGACTTTCAGAGTCAGCGCTGGATTTATGCTTCGGTACAAGGTTCTGTTCTCGCCGTCCTTCAAACCCAGTAAAACATGAACATATCCTCAGTTTTATATACACGTCTATAATATATACACACACATTCGGATTGGGTTAATCAGGGTGAGCTCATTTCAGGATGATACTATACAACACAGAAGAGGTCAAGAATGGGAGGAGCCACAATTACTCAACTGCAATGAGTCACGGCTGAATCATAAGCTTTTATATTTAATGTTTCTCGAAGAAACCATTGGTGTTGTTATGGAATGATGTTGGACCGAGTCGCCCTCGCATCATGAAGCGCTTCCTGTGGGTGACAGAACCAGCATTAAAAATGAAACATGGCGTCTTTAATGGCTCTTATCGTTGGACAGAGGGACTTGAGACTGGTGTGTGTGTGTGTGTGTGTGTGTGTGTGTGTGTGTGTGTGTGTGTGTGTGTGTGTGTGTGTGTGTGTGTGTGTGTGTGTGTGTGTGTGTGTGTGTGTGTGTGTCCTGCCTCTACAGGTTCTGTTTGCTCCGGTTCAGTTTGTGATACCAGGTCGCACCGACTTGTTGCTCCACAGTTTTTTGCTCTCAGGAAGTAATCTGTAAAAAGAAACAAAAAATGACAAAAAGATTTATGAATACCCTCAAGGATCCCGGCGGTTCTGTCATAGAAAGACTGGATCGATACAGAGTAGATCCCAGATCGATCCTGGGTGGGTAGATTCTGGATGGATCAATCTAGTCCATATTGAGTGCGGATGAATGGACTCGAGGAGGTCCAACCGTCATGTTTGACTCCAACAGTTCATATTTCCCCCACTAGGGGGCCTCTCTTTAATTGTAGAGCGTTTTGACCTCGTAGAAATAGTTGGGGTGAGTCAACATGGACTTTCTGAGGTTATTAATGTATAGTTCAGTCAGGGGCACTGCTGGTACAACGCAGGGGATTGGGGTTTATGGGGGGGGGTATACTTTTGCTGCTGTGGTTAACTTTTAAAGTCTTCCCGTCATGAACGGTCGTAGAACCAGCGACAGCGGTGGCGCCCTCCTTTGACTCCCCTCCGGTGTTTTACTCCGTCGCATCATCGACGGTCCGTCTCACTAATGGCCTTTTCATTTACTCCTGCTGTCCGAGGAGGAGCTGAGATCTGACAGGAGGAGCGTGACTCCAGCACCTCCGCGTGACTCTGTCACAGCGGTCTATAGCCGAGGTCTTCTGGGAGCTCCGCCTCACGCCATTACCGGCGGCATTGATTGATGCTCGCTGTTTTCAGCCGAGCACTTAGTTCAATCAATGGCGTCGTTTGGGCCGGCCTTAACCATCTCAGTGAGCTCAACCCCCCACCCCCCCAGCCCCCCGTCAGACCGGACCGCCACTTTTACCGCCTGACAACATTCGGGGAAAGCAGTGTGTGACTGTCAGTGGGCGGGGCTTCAGTGGCCTTTTTACACCCTGGACTCTTTATAATTCTGTTCCGTAAGTTTTCACGCTCTTTAAAAGCACAAAAAGACGCGGTGTTCCTCAGGGCTCTGCCCTCGGCCCCTTCCTCTTCAGCAGACACATGCTGCCGGTTCATATTACAAACGGGTTCAGTCGCATTCTTAATGAGAAAGAGATTAAAAGCGTTAATGGACAGTTTCCCTCTGAAGGCAGGAGCCTGTTGTCCTCAAGCGCTTTCCTTCCACCCGCCGCCGCTCCAGCGCCAATTACTGCTGTAAATCATAGCTGTCAGGATTTCGGGGCGTGGCAGGCTCTCTCATCGTTTTGGAGGACAGCTCTGCTGACTCAATTATGGTGTGTTTTCGGCGGACGAGCATCATCCGTCTCGTCTCCGCGTCCGCAGAGGAGTCGTTCGGGGACGAGGGAGAAGACGCCATCTTTCATCCTCTGCTTCGACAGCATCCAGAAAAAGATCTACGAGCTCCTTTGTGGTTTTTTTTTTCTTTATTTGGTGTTGTAGTGCAGTGAGAGGCAGTCCTGACAAAACCAGGAGGTCATGGGTTCGATCCCAGCGGCCAACCAGAAACTTGTTAGGGATTTTTATGTCGGGGAATATTATGGAAGCGTCATAACTCTGAAAACATCCTCAAGGATCGTTTTAAAGTTTTAGACCCACGTAGATCTTAGTAGGAGGAAGAACTAGAGGGATTTTGGGAAAGGTCAGTTACATTGTTCCACCACTAAGGGGAACTCTTCAGTTTTCAAGCGTTTGTCCGATTTAGACCAAATTTGGTGCTTTTTAATCAACTGGACAAGATCTGTCTCACATAAATTATACTTTACTCACAAAGACACAAAAAAATAATAGTTTTTTCACTTCTACTTCCAAACCATCTGTCCGACTCTGAATCTACACAAGGAGATCTACTTTTTTACTTACATTATTTCACTATAACAGTTCATGTTTTACTCACTAGGGGGAGTTTTTAGTCTGAAACACAGGTTCTGATCCGTAACTTCCCGACCATCAGTCCAGTCGTTTCTAAATTTATCTCCTTATAATCGACTCCAGGAAATCTGTCTGGTTTTATTCCTGAACTGAAAACCAGTTAACTGTATTTATCTTCATCACTGAGTCACTCTGGGATCTGATCCTAGAACAGACTGATGACATCATAGAAACAGTTAGGTAGAGTCACTATGGGATCTGATCCTAGAACAGACTGATGACATCATAGAAACAGT